>CACRXK020008719.1:0-20301 GCA_902702795.2 Paramuricea clavata | reverse complement strand
TGGGGGGGGGTTGACCCCCACTTTTCAAACAGAATTTTGTCTAAAATAGAATTTTGTCTGTTTGACTACCTTTCATAATTTACCAACAAGGTACTTAAAAATACTCACACTTTACCAATCTTAGCCCTATAGAAAACTACATTATGCAATGTGATGAGAAATAATAAACTATAGTTTTTCAAGCAAAAAACTATAGTTTTAAAAACTATAGTATTTTGGAACAAAAACTATAGTTATGGAAGCTATAGTATTAAAAACTATAGTTCTTGTAGGAACTATAGTTTTGGCTAAAAACTATAGTTTTGGCTAAAAACTATAGTCTTGGCTAAAAACTATAGTTTTTGCTAAAAACTATAGTTTTGGCTCAAAACTATAGTATTTTGGAACAAAAACTATAGTTACGGAAACTATACTAATTAAAAACTATAGTAATTGTAGGAACTATAGCTTTGCGGGCTAAAAACTATAGTTTTGTCAAAAACTTTAGTTTTGACTAAAAACTATAGTTGGAAAAAACTATACTGCCTACTGTATTTTAGTTGAAAAACTATTATAATAGTTTCTTAAAGAAATACTTTAGCATACCATGCATGCATGCAGCACATCACCACCTCGCACATGAAATTTGTTCATCTGATAACATTATTTTATTAATATAATAAATATAATAAGATATTTGCATAATAATAAACTATATATAACACTTTTTGTTTGTGGAAACACCACGTAAATTTATTAACTGCAAAGCTTTCGATCTTCTGTCGATCCGGGCTTACGGATCGAAAGCTTTGCAGTAAAAAATTTACGTGGTGTTTCCACAAACAAAAAGTGTTATATATTTTATCGCCATGCAATCATACAAAGAACTTAATAAATATATATTAAATAAATGAACAAATAATACTAAATATAATCAGTTTTTTGAATTAGTAACCATATAAAAACAATGTATGTCAACTAATCTCAGTTTCTTGTTCAATTTATTGCTCTTCCTTCCCTACTCTTTGTTGTCCAGCTTGAAGTTTATTGCTTTTATAATGTCTTCTTTGTAAATAGGACATCTCATATTGTTGTATTGTTAACACCCATTACACGTTCTGGAAAAAAATGGACAAATTTTCGTGTAAGTTAACACAGTTTCACATTACAGCGCATCTACAGTAGGTGGGGTAACTTAGAGGTCTAACCTGCGATCAGGCCTATAAATAAACATGCTTGATACAAACCTTAATTAACAAAAGTCCATGCCGTACAACCATATTTCGGTTGGAAATCTGATTGGTCTATGTGACAACAGATTTTTTAATATGTCATTTGCTTGGTTGGTGCTAATTAGATTATACTATTGTTGTCGATATATGTTATAGTGATCACAGGTATGATTAGATTGTTGTCGTTGTGTGAATTATGTGAGTCATGATTTAGTAACAGTTACTATTTTTAGACTTTTAGGGTTAGGATTAGGGTTTGGATTAGGGAAAGGCTTAGGATTAGGGTTATGGTTAAGATTAGGGTTTGGCGCACCGTGCTCGCTGGTCCAATATGTTCCATCTTCAATGCCAGCATTGCACAAGGTTGCATCCCGACACTCTGGAAATCAGCAGACGTTATCCCAGCGCCAAAAATATCTAATCCCGAATCAGTTGATAGCGACCTAAGACCTATTTCTCTCACACCGGTGCTGAGTAAATTATTGGAAAGCTTTGTTTTTCGGTGGCTTCTTGGTTATATTAAACCATCAATCAACCCGCTCCAGTTCGGAAATATGAAAAATTGCTCCACCACACACGCTCTTATCCACATGATCCATAACTGGCTAGCCGAATTAGAAAACCCTGGTTCAACTATCAGATGTTGTATGATTGACTTTTCGAAAGCCTTTGATCGCATCGATCACAATATTTTACTTTATAAATTACAACAACTCAACATCCCTCCTATCTTGTTGAATTGGTGCGCTGAGTTCCTGCATGACCGATATTTACGTGTCAAGCTTGGCCAGAATAAATCAACATGGCGACAAATAAATGCAGGGGTTCCACAAGGTACAAAACTTGGACCCCTCTTCTTCCTTGTGATGATAAATGACTAGTTGCAAACCAACACTCCAATGTACAAATATGTCGATGACTGCTCCACATACGAAATCGTTTCAAGATCGTCCCCTACTTCATCGCTTCAAGCTAATATAAACACTATAAATGACTGGACCAATCACAACAACATGCGGCTTAATGTATCTAAAACCAAAGAACTGCGTATATCCTTTCTTAGAGTCCCTATGGTATTCGATGCCCTTTCGTCATCTGGTTTAAACATAGAAATCGTCCAGACCTTCAAACTTTTGGGAGTGATAATATCATCGGATCTTACCTGGAATGCGCACATTGATTACATCTGCACCAAAGCAAGTAAACGTCTTTATGCTCTAAGGATCCTCAAACGATCTGGTGCCCCAGCCAATGATTTAATAACGGTCTTTTGTGCATTTTTTCGTCCAGTTTTGGAATACGCCTCATCTGTATGGCATTTTTCTCTCCCTCAATTCCTCGCTGATCAAATCGAGAGTATACAAAAACGTGCATTTAAAATCGCTTTCCCCCAGTCCTCCTATACTACCTCACTAAGAAACACTGGCCTTCTTACACTTTACCGGCGAAGAGAGAATCAGTGCTTGTCATTCTATAAGAATATCCATCAACACTCAGACGATAAGTTGAGAACGCTTCTTCCCAGTGCTATATCTCACAAATTCAGTCTAAGAAATAAACGCACTTATCCTATGTATAAGTGCAAAACTGAACGATATAAGAACAGTTTTATCCCAAAGTGTGTTAGAAACTGGGACCGACCATAGACATAACAAAATATTTTATAGTACATATTATTAATATAGTTTATATTATAGTAGTTTTAAATTGAACTTTTTGCAAATTTAAAAATTTTAATACTATCTATGTAATATCACGTTTTTTAAATTTTTATTAATTTACAATGTGGTAATTATTAAAATCAATCAATCAAATCAGATATTTCATGTCGCGAGAACGTTATCATATATATTGTACAATTATTTTAACTTCTCGACGAAAGGGCCTCTCGACGAAGTTTTGCTCACAGTTTTCTGGTAGTTACTTATCTTTCACACTGCAGCCATTTCACATTAATGTCTGATGCCGATAATTTCCGCGCGAGAGTAACGAGACATGCAAACGAACGAATTTGATTGAGGAAATTATGGGAATCGTATGACCAATATGATAACCAAATATTGTATGACCGATTTCCTGTGGATGTAGAATAGAGTATCTCAAAGTTGCTTAATTTTTGTTGGCCTTCCCTAAAGAAAAAAACACTTGTGAATTAGCTGAAATCGTTAACTGATTGAAAATCTATTTCTCAATTATGACTATATGATAACGGGCAGCAACAATTTACGAGCTGATCACAGTCAGCAATTTTTATTGATTTTAAAATTATTATGCGTATGTAAATCTTAAGCTCTATATATCTTATTATATAACACGCGATTTAAACTTCGAAACGAGTCCCTACTTGTTCTCTTTTTAGGAAATTTGTATTTACATTAATAGCAGGGCCGTCCCTATAGACGCGATAATTGAGGGGGTGTATGTTCATATATTCATGTTCACATACCATAAAAACAATCGCTTTCAAAAGAAATCTGTCGGGCAGAACAGGAATATATGAATATACCCCCCCCCCAATTATCTCGCTAGGATCGTCGGGCCTCCCTGATTAAGAGAAACTATAGTCAAATTAATTAAAGCAATATAAGGATATCTGTAATTGTCTTGTTAATATACATACCAATATTTTTGCTGCAAAATAGTAAGAATAAAGGAAGGGTAGTTTGCTTCATAAAAATGTTCTGCATAAATTTTGCATGCGAATTTTGGTTAAAAAACGTAAAAATATAAATATCCACGCAGCAGGGAAATGAGAAAATTGTTGTATTTTATTACTTAGATAAACCAGTGAGTTTTCCATGTATACAAATGAACAATTTAACAAAACTATTTTGAACCTTCATATATTCAGCAATTAATTGCGTAAGAGTTTAAAGACCATGTAAAATCCGTTCTGCCATACTTTCAGCGCAGGCATACATTCCAAAGGTAGGGAACCGACCGTTGGAATGTTATCAATATTTCGCATCTTTTGAACTTTCTTGAATTGAATCTTTAGTCTGTATTCATTTACTAGCATAGACACCAAGAAAAGTCTTAAAATAGACTGATGTTTAGGATGAAAAGTATATAATTATAATAGCACAAGTGCAGGCCGGGCTAATTTTGGTAAATCCATATACCAAATACGCGGTATATATTATATTATATTATCAGAAAAAGAATGTTTTGCGTATAAATGTCTTCCTATTGCGTGTAGCCTTTGTTGAAAGACATACAACACAACAACATTCCCTGGACTTATTTCTGAAAATTACCCCCAATTACATGCATCAGACTTCATGTCGCAAGAACTTTATAATTGTATAATCATTTTTGATTATCAACGGAGCCGAAGGGCATTCGCTTGAAATGTCGAAATTCTGATCACAGTTTTCAGGTAGTTACATGATTATCCTTCACACTGCAGTCGTTATGTTTTTCAAAAATTCGAAAATATATGAGAAATATACGTGTATAGACAGTAAAAGCCGAATTATTTATGACGTATGAAAATCCTTCAACCGTGCTTCCTTAATTTGAATGAGCGAGATTAGTTAAGAACAGGTGTTCAGTTTCAGCAAGTTAGAACGGTTTCGGTAACTATACCTTTGCAAGTGCCTGGTGAAACTGTCACTGAAAATCAGGGCTATCAGCTGAAAGATGAGATTGAGTCTGACTGTGTTGATCTATTTATTGCCGATCCCTTTGCTGTCCAACATAGCAAATCCTTTATGGGCAACAGCGGAACTAACCGTAGATAACCGACTTTCGCCCTATTCTCGCAATGCATTACATCGATACGTCATCAATATGTCATCAAATGTGTCTTTTCCCGACATATACCTACCTACGTCGGTACGTCCTGACAATGCTTCTACTGATTAAAAATCAGTAGATGCAAAACTAATCGCATTCAAAAGAAATCCGTTTGGCAGAACACGAATATATGAATATACACCCCCACACCTCCCCCCAATTATCCGCTAGGAACGGCACGGATTAATAGAAACTAGTCAAATTATTTAAAGCAATGTAAAGATATCTGTAATTGTCTTGTTAATATACATACCAATATTTTTTGCTGCAAAATAGTTAGAATAAATGAAAGGGTAAATTAGATATTCCAGTTTTCCATGTAACAAATGAACAATTTAACAAAACCATTTTGAACCTTCATATTTTCAGCAATTAGTTGCGTAAGAGTTTAATTATTTTGCAGGAAAATTACTATAGAGCACTTTATGGAACTAAATTGTCTTCTATTTTCATTAAAATTAAAATTCTTCAGCCATGCATAGTATACTAGTAAGATAGAATTGTGTAACGTGGCAAGATGTTACAAAATTATTACAAAATGTATTTAACCACAATATATTGGCGATGGAATGCGTCGGAAAACTATAATTAAAGGAATGACTTCCTCAGATTCAGCAACATCAACAAAAAGTTTGATAAAAAAACCCCGTCCAAGTCGGTCAAAGTGTTGATGTTTAGGATGAAAAGTATAGAATTATAATAGCACAAGTGCAGGCCGGGGTAATTTTGATATATCCGTACCAAAAACGCGGTATATATTATATTATCGGAAAAAGAATGTTTTGCGTGTAATTACGTAAATGTCTTGGTATTGCGTGTAGCCTTTGTTGAAAGACATACAACACAACAACATTCCCTGGACTTATTTGTTGAAAATGAACCCCAGTTTTTTAGGTATTTTTGAGCAATAAAATGATACGAATATGATTAAATAGGGTTTAAATTTTTTATTTTTTTCCATTTTTGAAAAATCATTTTTGAAAAATGGCAAATTTCACTCATAACACCACTTTGCGTTGTTTAAGACCATCTTAAGTATATAACGAAGTTAGATTTGAACAATTTCGGTAAATATATCATTTCATGCGCCTGGTCCATGCAACTTTCACTGGAACTGACTGTGTTGATCTATTTACTACCGATCTCTTTGCTCTTCAACGGTACCAAGGCTGTTTCTCTTAAATTCCGAAAACGTAAGGTATGTAGATATTTCGGAATTAGCTGAAAATCAGATTTCAATGACAGCTGATGTATGCTTGAAAATTAATCGGTTTTATATGTAGCTATATTTGTTAGTCTATACGATTAAAAATAATTGACAGTATACTAAATATATAATAAACAATACATGTGTTATAATTGACTCGATTCACACATGAGTGAATAATTTCAAAACATATAGTGTTATTTTCAAAACATTGTGTTATTATATTATGTGTTTGGTTTTTCACTACGAACATCCAGATATATTTCAGCATTCAACAAGCCACCGAGCGACGAGGAAAAGTTGTAAAATAGTAAAATAGTTAGAATAAATCGAGGGGTAATTTGACACATCAAGAAAATGCAAAAAAACCAGCGTAATCGACACAACAGGGAAATGAGTATATTGTTATATGTAATTATCTAAACATTACGTGCATGAAGTTTTGTGTGCGTAGGCTACAAATAAAGAAATAAACAAAACTATATCGAAGCTTCATATTTTCAGAATTTAATTGCGCGAGAGTGTTGTTGATAACAAATAAACTCATATAGAATAATATTAAGAGCTCTTTTTTAGAACATTGTTGACTGCTGTTTTTACTACAATTGAAATTCAGTTCAATGATGCAGAGCAGGCTGTTAAGAAAGAATCGTACAACGTCGCACGATGTTATAAATTTATTATAAAGTAATTTAAAGGTATTTAACCATAGTATATTGGGAAAGGAAGTCCTTAGATAACTGATTAAAGTCCTGACTTTTTAAAATTCAGTCGGTATCAACGAAAATATATAATATATATATATATATAATAGCGCGCGTGCAGGGTTAATTTTGTAAATCCATATCAAATACGCGTTGTATATTATATTACCGGAGAAAGAATATTTTCGGTATAAAATATATTGGTATTGCGTGCAGCCTTTGTTGAAAGACAGACAACACAACAACATTCCCTGGACTCATTTATTGAAATTACCCACAATTATTATATGTATCAGATATTTCATGTCGCAAGAACGTTATCATTGTATAATTATTTAAACTTCTCGACGAAGGCCTCCGCTTGAATTGTCGAAATTTTGCTCACAGTTTTCAGGTAGTTACTTATCTTTCACACTGCAGCCGCTTCACACTAATGTTTGATGCCGATAATTTCCGCACGAGAGTAACGAGACATGCAAATGAACGAATTTGATTGAGGAAGTTATGGGAATCGTATGACCAATATGGTAACCAAATACTGTATGACCGATTTCCTGTGGATGTTGAATAGAGTATCTCAAATTTACTTAATTTTTGTTGGCTTTCCCTAAAGAAAAAAACACTTGTGAATTAGCTGAAAGTGTTAATTGATTGAAAATCTATTTCTCAATTATGAATGATAACGGGCAGCAACAATTTACGAGTGATCACAGTCTGCAATTTTTATTGATTTTAAAATTATTATGCGTATGTAAATCTTAAGCCCTATATCTCATTATATAATACGCGATTTAAACTTCGAAACGAGTCCCTACTTGTTTTTTTTTAGGAAATTTGTATTTACATTAAGAGCAAGGCCGTTCCTATAGACGCGATAATTGATGGGGTGTATATTCATATATACATGTTCACATAGCGTAAAAACAATCGCTTTCAAAAGAAATCTGTCGGGCAGAACAGGAATATATGAATATTCCCCCCCCCCAATTATCTCTCTAGGAACGGCCCTGATTAAGAGAAACTAGTCAAATTATTTAAAGCGATATAAAGATATCTGTAATTTTCTTGTTAATATACATACCAATATTTTTGCTGCAAAATAGTTAGAATAAATGGAAGGGTAGTTTGATGCATCAAAAAATGTTCTGCATAAATTTTGCATGCGAATTTTGGTTAAAAAACGTAGACATATAATTATCCACGCAGCAGGGAAATGAGAAAATTGTTGTATTTTATTACTTAGATAAACCAGTTTTCCATGTATACAAATGAACAATTTAAGAAAACTATTTTGAACCTTCATATATTCAGCAATTAATTGCGTAAGGGTTTAAAGACCATGTAACGTCCGTTCTGCGCATACGTTCAGCCATAGTTAATAGAGGAGATGTTTGGAAACTCGTTAGCATTACAATAAAATGACATTAAACCTCATTATCTATGTTGTTCAGGTTTATGCAAAAATGTGGTCTTTCATCGTCACGTGCGCATTGTATTTCTCTCCAGTCAACCAATAGGAATGTTCAAAATGTCCTGGTTCAAAATTGCCTCATGGATGGGCAATAGGGCAAAACCGTTGCTATTGGCTGGTTGAGCAAAAATACAATACGCACGTGACGATGAAAGACCACATTTTTGCATAAACCTGAACAAAAACATAGATAGTGCCGCATAGATAATTAGTATAGAGCACTTTATGGAACTAAATTGTCTTCTATTTTTATTATAATTAAAATTCTTCAGCCAAGCATAGTATGCAATTAAGAAAGAATTGTGTAACGTAGCAAGATGTTACGAAATTATTACAAAATGTATTTAACCACAATATATTGGCGATGGAATGCGTAAGAAAACTAATTAAAGGATTGTCTTCCTCAGATTCAGCAACATCAACAAAAAGTTTGATGAAAAAAACACGTCCAAGTCGGTCAAAGTCTTGATGTTTTGGATGAAAAGTATATAATTATAATAGCACAAGTGCAGAGTAAAAACCCGATATTTTGAAAAATTAATATCCACTTTTGACGCAATGGCTTCATTTTCATGTTGGCTATTTACTCGTATTCCGTGCACACAATTTAAGAATGAGTTTGTGAACGGGCTTAAATGATGAACAAGAAACTATGCACATTTGTGCAGCAAACATTGGGGATATAACCGAGAATTATCTAGAAGTATAAATTTTTGCATTCAGTTCATATGCCAAAAAGGCAGCACTTTCCTTGCGATATTAACTCCTAGTTTTAGATTTGCACCATTACGTCTCTCGAAAAGGTCTTTTATTTTTTTAAAAAAATCCAAAAATTTGCTTGACATTTAAGATTTATATTCCTGCCATTTGCACCATAGCACGGATGTCATTATTTTCAGGCCAGTGCGAACGCCTGAGCAGGCGTCTTGTTTTAAATAGGGCCTGACACAAAACCTCTCTAGACCGTGGGACGTCCACATGTTATTTTTAGACACAGCATGCAATATGATTGACAAGTGTTGTAGATTTCGTTACACAAAAAAATTATATTCTCATGAACATGTCCGCAGAGTGTGCATTTTGCTTTTTAATTAAACTTAAAAATTCAAGGTACTTTTATATAATTAAGAGTCAGTTTCTCTATTTAACCGAACAGCAAACAAATATTTAATTAGTCAATTCTGTGCACAGCTTGACTGCCAAGCTTTCTCAAGGTCTCAACTTGCTGGACGCGGATATACTCTAACGGGCTAACAACAGCAACAATGAAATTCTCAATCGTACCACGAAGAAGGCGATGTAGCTCGCGGTCTTGTGTCCAAAATCAGTTGTCAAAGATTTTGATAAACCCTTTCAAAATACTGTTTGTTTGATTTATTTTCTGCCACAAAGCATAAAAGAAAAGAAATTCGAAGAAATCGATAATGGAATTTGCTACGTGCGCGTTTGACCTTTATATTAATTGTCGCCTTGAGCCCTTGACCGAGCTATTTTTAAAACTGATGTTTATGTGAACTTGCAACCAATCAAAATATTTCATGATGTTGATCAACCAATCAGATTTCCCGTCCACCAGATGGACGGGAATCCCACAGTTTAGACAGGTTTTTTTGTCAGGCCCTATTCTGGGGGGGAATGCCCCCCCAGTAATATATTATCTCACAGAAAGGTCCCTTTTCAAAAAATGCCCCCTCCCCCTCACGGGAAAATCCTTAAAAAAAGCCCTGAATTCAAACGCCTACTAATCAACTAACATAAATCAATATAAACTGTTTTTTAGTCAACCTCGTTCACAGGGCTGGAAAAGCCCTCAGTGACTAACAAATTTTTTTGAGGGGGGGAGGGCAAAATAGGGGGGGGGGGGGAAAAACCACTGGATAAATCAAAATATCGAAATATCGCCCAACCCTAATAGTGATAGTATCTGTAAGTTTAGTTTATATATTCAGTGTTTATTTATCGATGTGATGAACCGGTTTAATAAAGTTGCGAATATCGAGGGAAACAGGGTTCATATCTCTGCTATGAAGGCTGTACTACTATGTCTATGGCTACCATTGGGGGGGGGGGGGTCACATCCCCCACACCCCCTAGGAGTTGCGCCTCTGATGGCTACCTACTACAAATCTCTGCAGGCAGAGACGTTCTGGCTAGGGACGAGCCGACGAGAACTTGTTGTGGGTCCCTGCCATCATGGGCCCTTAAAATTAAAACATTGGAAAAATAAAAACTATTGATTTTGATTTTGAAAATGAAGATTAACATATTACGATTTATATTTTAAAAATATAAATTTACATCCCAATCTTGACCCATCCATCACTGGGGCTGGGCCCCATCAGACGTTGCTCATTCGTCGTCGACGTCCTTTTCAAGACCCCCAGCACGTCCATGATCTCTGGTTACTATGTATATGAAAGAGTTTACGAGTTTATACTACTATTGTTTGTTCAAAGTCGAGTATTGTCATTAAAATTTTCGTAGCAAATGCCCACAATATACCTTACAGTATTAACATTCGCGCAGTCACTAGAATTCGCACAGGGCTGGGTGCGCAAATTTTAGTACTCGCGAAATATAATCCGCGCAAAAAAACTTTCTGGAAGTAAAGATAAAGCGTACATTCAAAATACCAACAAGAACTAAAACACTTATTATATGGTTCTCGACATTTGCCTAGTACAATAATAGTACTTACGACGCGAATTTTATAACGAACAATGTAAACTAGCCATACATTTCGCCGCACATAACTCTGGCCCTTTCGACATATCTTTTCTCAGTAATAGTCTCATTCGAACAAGAATCCAAAACAGCATTTCGAGTGTTATTTTAAAGCTTGTGTCTTCAGATTTTTATCTTTTATTTCTGTATTTACAGAATATTTATATTTTTAGCGTGGCCCATGAAACGTACATGCATCCAGAACATCAACTGAACAAAGCGCATTTTACATCATGGGTCTGGAAAACCCGAAAATAGATTCTACAGATCAAAGTACTCCCAGTGGCATGGTTTGCACGTGCATGTTTGTAGCATCCGGGAGTTAGCACTTCCGGCGGAAAAAAACAGGCACCTCGAGGAGAACTAGACAGCTGTATTAACAGGGGAGTTTTACTTAGCATAGTTGGGTTTTAAGGTTAAAATACTATATTTGGCGACGAGATAAAATGGCAAATCATGGAAAACTAGAAGAATATGACTCACAAGAGGAATGGAGTCACTATATTGAGCGGTTGGAATTTTATTTGGAAGCAAATGGCGTGGACGACGAAGATAAACAACTAGCGATATTATTGAGTGTTTGTGGTGGCAAGACGTACAAGTTGATTCGGAACTTAATCACGCCGAATAAACCGTCAGAGAAGACATTTGCAGAGCTAGTAGAACTTGTACAACAACATCAACACCCAAAACCGTCGGCAATAGTGCAACGATTCAAGTTTAATACTCGGTTCAGGAAACCTGGTGAGTCAATTGCTTCGTATGTAGCTGAATTAAGAAGTCTTTCAGAACATTGTGATTTCAAGAGTACCTTAGAAGAGATGTTACGTGATCGGTTTGTGTGTGGAATAAATGACGAACAGATTCAGCGTAGATTGTTAGCAGAAAGTTCTCTCGACTTTAAGAAAGCCATAAAAATAGCTACATCAAAAAAAGGAATCAAAGGTAAGACTAAATACCTATACGGGAGAGCAAGTTAAAGTTTTGTGTCAGCTGGAGACTTTGGTGAAGTATGAAGATCAAGAAGGTGTATGGCCTTTACTAGTCATGACGGGGAAGGGCCCTAACTTGATTGGCAGAAATTGGCTCCAAAAGATTAAAATAAATTGGAAGAATTTATTTCAGTTAAAAGAGGACAAGAATACCTCAGTCAAAGTTAATAAGTTACTTGAGAAGTATGAGAAAGTGTTTCATGAAGAGTTAGGAACATTTTCTGGTCCCAAAGCCAAAATATATGTGGCTGAGGATGCAAGTCCAAAGTATTACAAGGCAAGACCTGTTCCCTATGCATTGAGGGAAAAAGTAGAAAAGGAGTTAGAAAGATTGCAAGAAGAGGGAACTATAGAGCCTGTCCAGTTTGCAGATTGGGCAGCGCCAATCGTACCAATTGTTAAGGATCATAAGTCGATAAGAATTTGTGGGGATTATAAAGTAACTGTCAACCAAGCTGCAAAGTTAGACAATTACCCGATTCCCAAGGCAGAATATCTTTTTGCCACTTTAAGTGGTGGAGAAAAATTCACCAAGCTGGATATGAGGCAAGCCTATCAACAAATCTTATTGGAGGATGAATCAAAAAAATATACTACCATCAACACACACAAAGAACTTTTTCAGCACAATCGATTGCCATAGGGAGTGTCCTCGTCCCCTGGGATTTTCCAGCGTACTATGGAAAACCTACTGCAGGGGATTCCTTTCGTGGTTGTGCGAGTGGATGATATTTTGGTCTCTGGTTCGAATGATGAGGAACATTTAGCAAATTTAGAAGAAGTTCTAAAACGGTTGTCAGAGCATGGGTTACGCCTAAAGAAGAAGAAGTGTGCCTTCATGGTGAACGAGGTGGTGTATTTAGGCCAGAAGATAAATAGCGAAGGAATACAACCAATCCAAGAGAAAGTCAGAGCCATCACCAATGCACCGGCACCGACGAATGTGTCTGAAGTTCGATCATACTTGGGAATGATCAACTATTACCAAAAGTATTTACCAAATTTATCAACGATTCTGGCACCACTGCACAGCCTGTTGGAAAAAGGGAAAAGTTGGAAATGGAGTGAAGAGTACCAAGAGGCATTTAGAAAATCCAAAGAGTTATTGAAGACCTCACACCTATTGGTGCATTATGACCCGGAGAAGGAGTTAATACTGGCTTGCGATGCTTCACCATATGGCTTGGGGGCTGTTTTGTCACACCGGATGGAAGACAACACAGAACAACCAATTGCATTTGCCTCGAGATCACTGTCCGCAGCTGAAAAAAACTATTCTCAACTAGAGAAAGAGGCGCTAGCCATCGTATTTGGTGTCACGAAATTTCACCAGTACGTGTATGGTCGACATTTCACCATACTGACAGATCACAAGCCGCTTGAGCGGGTACTTCATCCGGATAAAATGACACCACCAATGGCTGCAGCTCGAATTCAGCGGTGAGCCTTAATTTTATCTGCGTATGACTACGCCATTCAGTACAAAGAAGGAATTCAGAATGCAAATGCTGATGCCCTCAGTAGATTACCATTGTCAGACACCCCAGGTTCAACACCAGTTCCTGAAGAAACAATCGTATACTCATGGAACTGTTGGAGACTACTCCAATAAGAGCAGAGCAAGTGAAGAACTGGACAAATACAACTCCTATACTTGCTAGAGTTTTGAATTTTATTAAACAAGGTTGGCCTAGCAAGTGTCCAGATGGGGAGTTTCAACCATATTTTCAACGACGAGACGAGCTGAGTGTTCAAGACGACTGTATACTTCGGGGAAACAGAGTGGTTGTTCCACCCCAAGGAAGAAGGCAAGTGGTTGACGAATTACATGAAACCCACCCAGGAATATGTAAGATGAAAAGTCTAGCAAGAAGCTACGTGTGGTGGCCGAACATGGATAACGATTTGGAAAACAAAGTACGAACGTGCAACAACTGCCAGATAAATAGAAAGAATCCTCCTGAAGCGCCACTGCACCCGTGGGAATGGCCAAGCCGACCATGGGAAAGAATTCATATTGACTATGCTAGTCCATTCTTGGGGAAAATGTTCCTCATCATGGTCGATGCGTACTCAAAATGGCTCGAAGTGCATCCAACGAATGTGGCAACATCGAGCGCAACAATTGAAAAACTTCGATCAACATTTGCAATCCACGGCCTTCCTAAAACAATTGTTAGTGATAATGGTAGTAATTTTTGCAGTGAAGAATTCGAAGAATTTCTGGTGAAAAACGGCATTCATCACAGAAGGACTGCTCCTTATCATCCAGCCTCCAATGGACTTGCAGAACGGGCGGTCCAGACGTTTAAGGAAGGGATGAAGAAGATGTCAAATAAGGAAAGTTTGGAAACCAGAGTGTCTCGGTTTCTCTTCAAATACCGTATCACGCCACACTCAACCACAGGGATAGCGCCAGCGGAAATGCTTATGACCAGAAAACCAAGATCTCGCTTGGACGTACTACATCCAGATGTAAGACAAAGAGTACAGGACCAACAGAAGAAGCAGAAAGAGTTACACGATCAACATGCAGTGGATCGACAATTACGAACAGGTGTTTTAATATATTCGAGAGAATATGGAAAACAACAAAAGTGGTGTCCAGGAGTGATCAATACACAAACCGGGCCAGTTTCCTATACCATACAGTTGGAAGACGACCGCGAGGTTCATCGCCATCAAGGTCAGGTGATCCATAGAGAAACACCCGAAGAAAACGAAAATGACGTCATGGATCCAGATATCAACCAGCAACCCGTTCCAGACCAACAAGTGGTTAGCGAAGAAAATGCAGTTTCAGCAGCCACCGGACTATTATTCGTGAGTAATTACACTAATTTTAGAGTGTAAAACACTAAGCTTAGGGATTATAAACTGTTAGGTTATAGTGTTGACATTATTAGTTTAGATGTTATGTTGCAGGGACTCTGGTTTTAATCCAGGAAGAAAGGAGTGTAACATCCGGGAGTTAGCACTTCCGGCGGGAAAAATACAGGCACCTCGAGGAGAACTAGACAGCTGTATTAACAGGGGAGTTTTACTTAGCATAGTTGGGTTTTAAGGTTAAAATACTACAATGTTGCTATATATGGGCGCCAAAGGTACATGTGGCGCGTGCGTGCGTGCGAGTGTGCGTGCGAGTAAAACCCGATATTTTGAAAAATTCAAAATAGATATTTCCACTCTGTGACTGTGCCGTATTAAAACGAAACTTTGTACATGAAAACGCTTGAATACAAGGAGTATTTTACTCACATGACTCCGAACAATTCTGAAAAGAAGATACCTACGTTTTTTCCTCGATATGAAATAAAGAATATTTGGCCAAGCGGTGGTACTGAATACATGATTGTTTTGGTTAATGTAATGTTTTGATGGCATTTCACCCCCGTTGAAAAGGTTATTTTGTCAGGATTAGAATAATGTTTTTCGTTTTAAAGGGCGTGGCGGTGGGTAAATACTCGCTGAAATATTTACATACATACATACATACATGACTTTATTTAGAACACGGAGAACCATCAGTACATTTTATAAAAATTATCTATTTACAAATAAAAGCAATTAATATAAGTTAGGAAGAAGACAAGATTGAAGGGAAGAAGGAAAGGAGGAGAGATACTGTTCTACCTGGTTGCCGTGTGGGAGTCGGTAGGACTGGAAGAATATAGGGATTCCAGACTTCCTTTAAACGAGGAGAGGGATGATGATAATCTAAGAGATTCAGGCAAGCAGTTCCATAGTGATGCTCCACTATAACTGATAAACAACTTGCCATTAGAATTTCTTAGTAAATATTGATAATTTCTGGATGAAAACAATTCTTGTAAGTACTGGGGAGATTGACCATTAAGAGTTTTAAACATAACAACAGCTTTTTGCTTTTGACGGTTAACCAACAAAGTGTTCCACTGCAGCTGATCTAGAAGTTGACTAGATGAAATATCGTAAGAAGAACGGGTAATAACACGAGCTGCTCTGTTTTGAAGTTTTTGAAGCCTATCATTTAGAGTTACTCCAAGGCCGTCCCATACTGGAGCACAATAGGAAAAGTATGGTTCAATAAAACCTTTATAGGCTTTAATAGCAGTTTCTTGGTCAATCAGCCCGCGCACCCGTTTTAAAGCTCCAATACCAGAAGAGATCTTTTTAGTGATGACCTCAACATGGTTTCTCCAAGTAAGGTTTTCATCCAAGGTTAGCCCTAGGGTTTTAGTTGAACTAACTTGCCTCACTGGCACATTGTCGACCGAGACACTTGACTCGTAATTATTAAAAGTTGCTAAACGCTGACGTGAACCAATGATCATGAACTCAGTTTTAGCAATATTCAAGCTTAATTTGTTGGCTATTAACCATCTGTTTAGGTTAGTCAGACTAGAATTCATCAGAAATTCAAGGTGAGATAAATTATCACTACTAAAATTTAGGTTGGTATCGTCAGCAAACATCCTTGCGAAACCCTCATTCAGGCAGTTTGGGAGATTGTTGATATAAACCAAGAATAGCAGAGGCCCGATTATTGAACCCGGAGGAACTCCTCTGGATGTAGAAGAGATACCAGAAAACTGACCGTTAACAAAACACTTTTGCTTACGATCAGTTAAATAGGATCTAAACCAAGATTGTGCCAAGTCATCCACACCATATGCTTTCAACTTTGAAAGTAAAATGTTATAGTCAATAGTGTCAAAGGCCTTCTTCAGGTCAATGAAGACTACGCCGTTTAAAAGACCTCTATCGATATTGACACACCAGTTATTAGTTGCTTCTAGTAAAGAAGTGAGGGTGCTGTAATTAGACCTAAAGCCAGATTGATAAGGATTGATAAGCTGATTATCAGTTAAATATGCATAAAATTGGTCATAAACGGGCCTTCCAAAACTTTTAGCAATTGCAGATATGACTGAAATAGGTCGATAGTTGCCGAGATCACCTTTATCCCCATTTTTAAAGATAGGTAAAACTCTAGCCATCTTCCAATCATCCGGATAAATTCCCATGGAAATTGAGCGATTAAAAATGGCCGTGAGTGATGGAGACAAAATCTCGGCAGCTATTTTCAAGACCTTACAAGGAACATTATCAGGACCAGTTGCCTTATTAGGATTAATGGATTTCAGAGTTTTGATTACAGTCTCAACATTTATTTCAGCAAATGAAAATGAGCTATTGACTGGGTTTATATAAGAAATAGGATTTACATCTGAGCTAGGTAGATTGTTGGCAAGGTTATCGCCTATCGTAGTAAAGTAGGTATTGAAAGCATTTGCTATATCAGCTGAATTCGTGATCTCTGCTCCGTCATGTTTTATAGTTTTCACATTTGTGGTTGCATTGGCATTGCGTGAAGAAAGTTCATTAATAAGTCGCCACGTTTTCTTTGGATCATTTTTGGCATTTATAACTAGTTTATTTACAATTATTCTGCTGTAGCTTTTTTGACATTATTGTTGAGATACAAAAGTCCCCCCCCCCCCCCAAAGTACAAATCATCTGGATTGGCAGGGCAAATCATCTGGATTGGCAGGGCAATGAAAGATTTTAAGTGATAGAATGTGAGTTATTAAGTAGATTCCAGGGCTTCCAGCCGGGGAATTGAATAGAATTTATGGACCTAAATTTTACAAATATTGGTAAGAAATAAGGGTTTCGTGCATGTTTTAACAGGAATTTGTCTGAAAAAAAATTTTTGACCCTTAATTTAATTGGTTTATGTCCGGAAAAATTTTTCGCCCCATTTTTGAATGTCCGGAAAACATTTTTTCGACCCTCCCCCCCCCCTCGCTCGCCAACATTTTTGCGAGAAATAGTGGCCAAAACAATTTTTTGCTGCATGGTTTCATCTATAAGCAGAAATTAACTTTGAATGTTTTCAAACAATTAATAATTCATGAGAAATCGTGTTTTTACGTACCTTTGCTGTTTCCGCCATCCTTGAAACCTCGTGGAGAAGATTTGGAGACCAGACCTTTTTGTCCATAAAGTGGTCAAATGTCCCTTAATGTACTCCGTGATCACAGCGTGTTATCAAATGTCCCCAAACTCGGGCAAACATCACTGATATTGGGGATGGCATACTTTGTCAAACCCCTTACTGTCATTGGGGATGGTATCCTTTGTCAAACCCCTACGACATTGGGGATGGCATCCTTTGTCAAACCCCCTACTGTCGCCAGCCCTCCCTCCCCCCTCGGGCTTAATTAACATTGATAGGTGCATTACGCAATATCAAATTAAAGCAACAAAATTCATAAACATTCAAAGCAGTAAATCAATTCTTCTCGTTTCTTCAAACAAAAATTGCTTCAAATCTGATTGTGTGAAACGTAATTTTCCAAATATGTGCTTTTGAAAATTGAAATCTTGCTTATCCCACTCCTGGCAAACAGTCATATTTTAGAGATCAGTGAGGATGACCACCCACAGTTGGTGACCCACGCTCGTGATCATTGATGAACTTTAGACTTCGCTAATGCTCCCCTTTCCCCGGGCGTAAATAGCCGGGCGGAATTAGTACCCGGGCTTCGTAGTAGTACTCACCCCGCTTCGTAGTAGTACTCATTAGTAGTACTCAGCCCGGGCTTCCGGAACGGCGCTCCGCGGCGTTGGCTCGGAAAACAAAATATCAATGTCACTGTCCTCTTCATGATCCAAGTCCAACTGCTGCATCGTAACCGTTGTTGGATATGCGTTCGTAATTTTTTAAATATCATTAATCATAATAATTGAAATATTGCCGGATGGGAATCCCTAATCTCTGTGCTGCCAGATGATAATAATGATAAAACTGAAGATACACCTTTAACTATCGGTCATAACGTCTATGGACGTGGCTTAGTGATGGCCTCGTTAAATATAAATAGCCTTTTAGCTCACATTGACGAACTTAGGTGTAACGTGTTAGTTTATTACGATATAGTTTCTGATTCACAAGAAATCGAGAGAAATAGTCATTTGTTTACAATATATAAAACGCCTAGCTTGTGTTACTTTTTCGTACGCCTCGCTCGCCGCGCCTGTCAATCAAATTAATGTTTTCGTCATCGTGACGTCACCTAATAACATCGTGACATCTTTTCCCCTTTAACAAAATATGAAACTACTGTATAATATAGAATTGTATATATGCATAAAGTACTTGTACTTAACGTTTGAGTTGTTTAACGCTGAGAGCGTTCACTTCATGACATAGTCCTTGTGCCACACCGGTGTATATTTTGTACGCGCAGATCGGCGTGGTAGATTTCCAATGGTCTCAGAGGAGGTTTCACCGTCTAATAGTGGTATGTGTTCGAGATTGGGTTCATTCACAATCGAACTGTTCTCGGGTTCCCTACTGCTTTGCTCAGGTCCAATCTCAGGATCCATACCAGCTGGTGGTGTTGGAGGTCTTTCTTGCGATGCTCGGAGTTGTCGGCGGTTTCGTCGGTATTTCCTTCCACTCCCCTCTACTTCGTACGATCTGTTATCCAAAACCCTGGTACACGTTCCAAGGGTCCATTTTGTTGCATTTGGTAATTTCATTCGTATAGCTTGACCTTTTTTTAATGGCTTAAGAGAATGGTGCGTCTTGTTATAATGGCAAATTTGTCGTGATTTCCGAACAGCCAGTTTATCTCTAGTGCCTTCGTTGATTGGTTGTTTAAGGAGATTTTTGTGAGTCGGTAACAGTGTTCGCGTACGTCGCCCCATCAACCTTTGGGCAGGTGATGATCCCAGACCTTCTGTGGGGGTGTTTCTCCAGTCTAAAAATGCTAACAATGGGTCTTGGCCAGCAGCTTTGGCTTTTGTCATCAGCATTTTGCAAGTCTTGACCGCATTCTCTGCTCTGCCATTAGATTGTGGGTAACGAGGGCTTGAAGTTAGATGCTTAAACTGCCAATCTCTTGCAAATGCTGAAAATTCTGTGGCAGAAAACTGAGGTCCGTTGTCTGTTATCACTGTATCTGGGATTCCATGTCGTGCAAACTGGACTTTGCAGGCTACTATGACTTTATCAGCGGTAGTTCTCGTAAGTTCTTGGACCTCGAAGAATCCACTCCAGTGGTCTACGAGCAGAATAAAGTGTTGTTTTCCAAGCTCAAAAAGGTCCATACTGACCGTTTCCCAGGGACGGAATGGTATTGGGTATGGTTTTAATTCTTCACGACATTGTGCCGGTTGATACGCCTGGCATGTTGGGCATTTA
>CACRXK020008718.1:0-20301 GCA_902702795.2 Paramuricea clavata | reverse complement strand
CACGATTGTGGGACATCAAAACCATGCCAGAGCGCTCAAACTGCAAGCATGCAGTGAGCGTGCGCAATGCGTAAGCGGCATGGCTCATCCTGTAGAGCGCTCAATATGACCTAAAGGCCATAGAGCGATATCTAACTATATATATATATATATATATATATATATATATATATATATATATATATATATATATATATATATATATATATATATATATATCTATATATAGATATAGATATATATATATATATATATATATAAATAGCTATATATTCATATATTTTCACTTTTGTAAATTCAATAGTAATTCAGTTCACAAGACTGTAAATATTGATTCAATTAAACGTTCTGTCTATCTATATCTATCTATCTGTCTATCTATCTATATCTATCTAATAGGAAAGTGGTTTCTTAGGAAATTCCGAGGTTGCGTTTTTTTTATACACCCTGTATATTATAGATTTAAACAAGCAACGTGTGAATCTTAATTTACCACAACAATGGACTTGTAACTCGCTGTATACTTTTCTTTGTTCAAAAAAACCATAATAGGGCCATTTATACGGGCGAAAATAAGCCGCGGTCTAAATAAGCCGCGTCTTAAATAAGTCGCGAACGACTCGTATAAACAGCCAATTTGCAATAAGCAGCGGCTAAAATAATCCCAGGCTTGAAATCTAGGCCTAAATAAGCCGCGGCTTATTGCGAATTGACTGTTTATACGAGTTGTTCGCGACTTATTTAAGCCGCGGCTTATTTCGGCCGCTGGGGTTGCAAAGGGGGTTAATTTTCATTGGTTTTAGATCCAACTGGCTCAACGGTAAAAACGTGCGAATTTTTTATCATACTCGTACTTGCTTATTTTTTATCAACCTCGTACCCAGGGCTTCTGTGCTTACAAACTTTATTTAATCTAGCACAGGCCCCTCCTGGGATTTTATCGGCCCCCTTGATTAGAAATCCTGGCTACATCACTACTGAATTCCACTGCCAGTGGTGTTAGCCTGATTGGATAGAGTAGGTTAACCTGAACTAGTGTGTATTATGAGATAATCCATTGGGCAAGAGTACTCTCTCCCAACACATAAAATCATCGGGTATTAGGCAGTCAGAGTAAAATAATAAAGTAGGGTAGATTGCATGGGGTGCAATGCATAACTTAATATAAGTCAGAACTGAATGACAAACAATATTTCATAATAAACCCAAATTAGTTCAGCATCACTGTTTTTTATAATACTGTTCATTCTAATGCTGGAACATCAATTGTCATTACTTAAAATGTACTTCAGTTTAGTTAACAAAAGTTGGGGTTTCATCATATATGGCATACATATATATGCACTATTGCGTGCTTATAACAAGCTATATGACAGTTTTTAATTCTCAACATTCCCAGGCCATTATTCTCAAGATTTGCCATTAAGATTTTCCAAATAAGTACATGATTGTACTTCACTGTTCATTTTACAGGCATTCTTCAAGTAGATACAGCCTTTTGGTTTGCAGTATTTATTGTGATCACCAGTATTAATAGAGCAGAAAATATTAAAATATCTTGCAACATCTCATTCAAAACAGTCAAATCCAAGATAAACGGCAGCCAGCCATGTTACCAGTAAGATTTTTAATTTGTTGATTTTGAAATGGCTAAGGTTTTTCTCGAGTATAAATATTTATACTTTACTGAATAGCCCCTGTATATCGCTGACCAGGTATTGCCGCTTTTGTCGCCGCGCTATAAGATGTTCTTTTGCCCATCAAAGGGCTTACTTTACACATAATTGTATCTCTAAATTGATCATTCTTGACTTTAAAGTCCAAAAGCCGCACGAGAAACAGTTTAAGACGTCTTTACAAGTCCAAATTTATCATAAATTGCAACAAATAATGCATTCGTCTCATATTTGCTAAAATTAATCGAAAATATAACCGTTTCAGAATCGGAAATGGAAATATCTTGGAGTCGATGTATCATATGCCAAAGAACCACAACAGAAGATTTAAGAAGTCCTCTTAGATCATGTGGTCCATGTTATGACCCCATATCAGTCTATGCCTCTTTTCTTCAGAATGTTCTTGAGTTTAGCTCACTAGGTGCTCTGCCAGTCAATGTTCCCTTCGCTCTTGATATAGACACTGATGTTTTAATTAAAAATGAGGCGTCATGGCACAAGTCTTGCTATTTGAAATTCAATTTGTCGAAGCTACAAAAAGCCAAAGAAAGAGTATGTAGGAAAAGGGAGAAGGAAGAAGGCCAACCAGAAGAGGAGGAGAAAGCCCCGGCAGTAAAGAATCGACGAAAATCACTAACACACAATAAGGAGGACTGCATCTTGTGTGGTAAGGGGGGCCAGCTACATGAAGTCACCACTTTTTCGACCGACCAGAATATCCGTCGCATGATTACTGAAATTAACGATGCTACGCTAACGCCAAAGATCTCAGGAGTTGATCTCATAGCTGCTGAGGCCAAATATCACCTTAAATGTTTGACTGACCTAAGAAATCGGTATAGAAGTAAACTCACTAAAAAACGACAAGAATCTTGTGAAAAAGAGGACGAGAAGATTATGGAGTCTCAAGCATTCATTGAGTTGGTTGAGTATATTGAGAACTCTGTCGAGGAGAACAAGCTTCTTTTTAAGCTATCTGAATTGCATTCACTTTATATAAGTCGCCTTGAAGCTTTGGGCGTTTATAAGACTGTAAATAAAACTCGACTGAAGAATTCATTGTTAGATCAGTTTCCTGATGCACAAGAGCAAAATGATGGGAAAAATCTTGTCATAATTTTCACGAAAGCATTACAGGGTATGGTTAAAGATGCAATCAAGAAAAGGGACTTCTCTGAGGACGCCACGATACTGGCCAAGGCGTCCTCAATTGTAAGAAGGGACATATTTAAGAATAAAGGCTTCAACTTTTCTGGCAATTTTACTACAGGTTGTCAAGAAACGTCCACCCCAGCAAGTCTGAATTCGCTCATTTATATGATCCTGAGTGGCTTGGACATTGAGAACACTGAAGCACAAGATTCCCAGCCATGTTTAACTGTGTGCCAGACGATAATTTTCAATGCAAAGGAACGAAGAGGAAAGTCAACAACTGGCCAGACACGACATACCAAGTCCCGCGAACCACCACTCCCATTATACATCGGACTTAACATACACGCAACAACAAGAAGCAAGGCGCTAATAATGAAGCTTTATGAGCTGGGGCTGTCGGTCTCATACCAAAGGATCATGGAGATAGAGGAATCCCTTGCCAGCTCCATAAGCGAGCGATTTGTTGCTGATGGATGTGTAGTACCTGCTAGTTTGAGAAAGGGACTGTTCACGATAGGAGCGCTGGATAACCTTGATCATAATCCGAGCTCGACAACCGCTACATCATCATTTCATGGCACTGGCATCAGCCTCTTTCAGCTCCCAACGGCTGGAAATCATGGGGAACTCAGAGATCCGATCCGCTTACCATCACATGGATCAGCACCAACAGTTCTGTAATACCAGCAAGGATCACGAAAGAAACAGGGTTGTCTTTGAACTTTGAGAAAGGAGAAGAAAAACGATGGATGGAGGAGACCCTTGTTAAATTTGACAAAGAAAACGTTGTTGCTGATGATAAGTTAACGTGGGCAGCCTTTCACTCGGCAAAGCAAGTCGAAAAAGACCCACCAGCATTAACTGCACTGTTACCCATTTTTTACGAGAAGGCAGCAACGCCAGCAATGATAAAGCATGGGATGGACGTAATACGACAGGCGACAACCTTTCTGAACCCGGGCCAGGTCCCAGTCATTACTGTAGACCAACCTCTATTTGCCTTGGTGAAGATGGTGCAGTGGAAGTGGCCGACGTCACACGGAGAGCAGGCATTCGTTGCGATGATGGGTGCATGGTCTCCACGTTGAGATGGCACTATGGAGTGTAGTTGGCGACTTGCTAGATGGGTCAGGATGGACCACCGCCTTGACAGAAGCTGACGTGGCCTCGTCTGGTGTGGCAGATTCATTCCTGAAGGCATCACATCTAACAAGAACAAGGTATGTTTGAATTCCTGTTCATATAACTAGTTGTTTTCTCAGCCAGTGAGAGTTGCTTTTATTGTTATGAAACCGTAACTGTATGCTTTTAAATTTCAGGCATGCTCACCAGGTTACATCTCTTGCCCTGCATATGCTAAAGAAAGAGGCATTTTCGACGTGCGCTGATGACACTACAATGGCTACATGGGAGGACCAGAGAAAAACAAGGAGCCCGACGTTTCTCTTCTGGGATCTTATCTTGAAGTACGAGACCCTGGTTCTACTTTTTGTACGTGCACATCGCCAGCGTAATTTCACCCTGTACGTCGAGACCCTTGAAGAGTTAATACCATTATTCTTTGCACTGGATCACATGAACTACGCCAGGTAGGCACCCATCCATCTTCGAGACATGAAGTCCTTGCCTGAATCAATCTCCAAGGTGTTTCAAGAGGAAGGACGATGGGTATTGTCGAAGACGGGCAATCGGTTCTCTGCGATCCCTTTTGACCAGGCGCACGAGCAGGAGAACAAGGTCGTAAAGAGTGCAGGAGGAGCCGTTGGCCTTACGGAAAACCCTGTAGCCTTTAGGTAAACTTTAATATATAATTATAAAAACTTCATGTTACAACTGAATTCGGTGCATCGCGAAATTCATTTCCAAAATGCTGGTTTTGTTTTAGACCTTAAAAATAGCATAGTAAATCAATCCAATCCATTCAAGCGATTCCTGTATTGACAGAAATCCATTTGACTGCATTAGGGGACAGGGCAAGTAATTGATAACAGGGCAAGTAATTCATTGTCCTGGACGGTTTAATCGACTATGCGCTCTTATGAAAACAAAAATGGTCGCGATGCATTGAATTCAGTTTGCAAGACAGACAGTTGTTCTGAAAAATCTGAATGCTTTAGTTACAAAATATGGATTAATAGATCTAAAAGCAATATTTTTTTAAAAAAAAAAGTTTCAGCTGAGCAATTATTATTTTTTATTTTCTATTTTCAGACGATGGATGCTTTCGGGCCCTGAGACAACAAGGCTTCTGCACCAGTTTGAAAGTCAATATCTAGAAGATAGCGACGAGCGTGGTGGACGTCTCAACCACGAAATGGGCCTCAGTGCGCAAAAGACGTTTAAGCAGCAGATGAATAAACTAGTAGATGTAATGAGAAAGATGGGAAACCCTTTCCTCGACGACTTTCCTGAGTTGGTTACACTGGATAGCCGTGATTGTGCAGACGATGACGTAGCTAAGGCAGTGAAGAACCTCGACACCCTTGGTCAGACCCAGTACAGGGAATATGTCAAGACAGTTATAGAGGATCGGACGATCTCCATTCACAACACCATTAAGAGAAACAATATCCCCCTTTACAAGAAACGACCCCTGCGAAACAAATCTAAACAGACGAAGAAAATAGCTGCACTCCAAAATAATGTTGCACTCTTTGCACAGCTGTACATAGCCATGCAGAGCCGTAATGCTGACCTCGAGGAGTTCTTCAGCCATGAAGTTCAACCATTCCCTCCCTCCTTATCGGAATTCGGCAATCTTCGCCTACCAAGCGCTAAATCGGAACTCCTCAAGTGCCTTATTCCATCGACTCAGGCAGAGCCTCCCACGCAATTTGACTGCAGTGTTCTAGACGGAGCTGTCGTGGTCCATTGCCTCCCCGTAACTGGTTCGAACACCTTTGATGATTACGCCCATAACGTCTTCATTCCACACCTCAGCAGACAGAGAAGTACAAGAGTGGACGTCGTCTGGGACACATACATACCTAATAGTCTCAAGGAGTCCACCAGGGAGAAGCGAGGCAAAGGCGTTCGACGGAAAGTAGATGGGGGTACTAAACTACCATCCAACTGGGTGTCATTCCTGCGTGATCCGTTAAACAAAGAAGAGTCTCTCTCCTCCGCAGAGGCTTTAATTGAGCCTCTGCACGATGCCACACCCAATATGGCGGTAAACCGGGGGGGCGTATAATTATCAAACGCAAAATTCGAGTCAAAATATGACTGAGAAAATATCTCTTTACAATACTGCAACAAGCTGACAAAGAGATTATTTACTAGCTCTACGAAATAAGAAAGTGTTATGTTCAGTTTGCGAGAAAACATCTGCATTTTTTCTACACAAGGTCTCCATCTACAGTATAAAACAATGCACGGAAACAACGTTTTAGCGAACAGGTTTTGGTTGCAAGCGAAGAAACGTTTATTCAAATTTATATTTGACATTTGTATTTTTAGAAATGTGTCCAAAACCGCATAAAAGAAAAAAATGAGTATGTATAGCATACCGAACCATTATTAAATTTATTATCAAGACTGAAAATACAATTCAACTATTTCAACTTCAGCAATATTTATAAACAAACGCGACCTTCAGTCGGTTTCGACCTAATTTATTTAGAGGTTCGTATCTTTGGTTCAACATACGCTATGTAAATGAAAATACCACCGTTCGATTCAGTACAAAAATATCTCCTAGTTTATATCGATACTTTTAGTGAAATGTCAACACTACAGCGATTTATGACCTTTGAAAGTCAAGCGGGATTTTGTATATTAATATCAAATCACGCAATGTTTACACTTGATAAAAATATAAACTAGGCAAAGTAGGCATACCTTTCGGCGAACATAACTTCGGATCCTTGGGACGCATCCTCCTTGTATTACTCTTGTTCGAAAGCGAATTCAAAACACTACTTAGAGTGCTATTTTTGAGCTTGTATCTTGAAAACTTCATCTTTTATTATGGTATGTCCATTCCTGGTCTGATTGTGCACTAATTCCCGAACATCAGCGTGTGACAGGCGCGTGCGACATTGCGAGTAAAAACCCGATATTTTGAAAAATTAAAAATAAATATTTCTACTGGCCGTATTCAAAAGAAATTTTCTACACGAAAGCGCTTGAATACAAGGAGTATTTTACTTCTTTGACTGGTGGCGAATTCCAAAGAGTTAAAGAAATATTCAAGTTTTTCTCGATACGAAATACAGAATGTTTGGCCAAGCGGTGAGTAAAATATACGATTGTTTGCTTTGTGTATTATTAAATGTTAAAAAATATTACTTTTGACCATCCACAAACATGCAAGCACTAGTCAATGAGGTCAATCAATCATGCATTAAATAATGATTTAATTTTCAAAAAGACATTTCTTGTTTAGCTTAAAAATCACCTTTTGTTTCGATGTTTACACTTTGTCCCACTTTGTCCCACTTTGTCCCACTTTGCGATGCAAATCGTGCAGAGGCTTCGCGCCTTCCTTCGCCTTTCCCTTTGCCGCCTGCGCTCCTTCGCCCAGCGGCTACGCTCGTGTTCCAAGATCCGCCATGTAAAGTGTAGTGAAATGTATCTCATCGTAATATTAAATCCTAAGAAAACTAAAGCCTCTGCGGAAGAGAGAGAAGAAGAGTTGTTTCACTTCCTATCGTTGAAGGTTGCTAGACATAACTGGCCAGAGAGGAAGACAATCCATGTTACATCAGGTAAACATGCAACACATATGTCAGCTATGATACTCAACCAAATTATGTTGTAGGCGTCATACAACAAAGTTAATTAACTAACAAATCTTTTGAACAAGCAAGCCTCCTAAGTGTTCTACTAATAATAATAATAATAATAATTTATTAATTTATAAAGCGCTAAAACTATAAATATTCTAAAGCGCTATCATTACAAATTCAAATAAAATGTTATAAAGTATGAGATGATACCTATATATACATGTTTAAAAATTACTATTATATTTAAAGATAAAATGCCTTTTTTAAAAAGAAAGGTCTTAAGTCTGTTTTTAAAAGTTTCCACTGTTGACGCCTCACGAATGTCAGCGAGAAGTTCAAATTTACTATTATATTTAAAAATAAAATGCCTTTCTAAAAAGAAAGGTCTTAAGTCTGCTTTTAAAAGTTTCCACTGTTGACGCTTCACGAATGTCAGCGGGAAGTTCATTCTACAAAAATGGACCAGCTTTGGCAAAAGCTCTGTCGCCAAACATTTTCCTCATTGTCTTAGGAACTATCAGCAAATTTTGCTCATTCGAGCGCAGGCTGTAGCAACCAATATGCTTAGGTGTCAGAAGGTCTGAGATATAAGGCGGTGCATTAGCACGAAGAGCCTTGTACACCAGCAACAAAATCTTGAAAATCACCCGATACCGTACAGGAAGCCAATGAAGGCCAATCAAAACGGGAGTAATATGATCGAATTTGGGGATTAAACAGACCACACGTGCTGCAGCATTGAGAACTCTTTGTAACCTATCATATTGAGACTGTGGAGACCATAAAACAATGAGTTACAGTAGTCCAGGTGTGAAGTAACAAAAGCATGAACCAAAATCTTTGTTGTATCTTCTGAAAGGAATTTCCTTATCTGCCGGATATTATAGAGGCTGCGAAACGCCTTACTACACACTTTTCCAATGTGAATATCCATCGACATATGTGAGTCAAACCACATTCCGAGGCTTTGAACCACCTCCACAAGCTCGATCGTAGATTCACCAACTGTAATTTCATTGATGTTAATCTTTGACATTTGCTGCTTTGAACCGATGATAATAAATTCAGTCTTGGAATCATTTATCAAGAGACGGTTAGAAAGCATCCAGGCACGAATGTCAGCAACACAGTTTTCAATACTCTTTAGTGCAGCATCTTGTGATAAAGATGTATCCGGCCGAAACGAATGATAAATCTGGGTGTCATCTGCATACGTATGTGCATAGACATAAGACATAGACTAAGACATAAACGCACATCAATGCTCCATTCTAGGACCTTTGTTGTTTTTGGTTTATGTGAATGATCTACCAAGTTGCATTATTAATAACTCGAATATTGCACTTTTCGCTGATGACTCGAAATTGTATCGGGCGATGGACATAAATTATGACCATAACTTACTTCAAGCCGATTTAGACTGTCTACATACATGGAGCCTCAGTTCGGGATTAGACTTCAATTCGCGGAAATGCAAAGTATTACATATTTCAAAGAAAAGGTTAACTCGGGAAATGAATGGAAATTACAGTCTTGGTGACCAACCGATTGAGTGTGTGCGTTCATTTGTCGACCTCGGGATTACTATATGCCACAATTTATCGTGGGCAGATCATATTGAGAAAATTGTTGTTAAAGCTAACAGGACCCTTGGGCTAATGAAAAGGATTTTCCGTGATTTGCAAGATATACAAACTAGAAAAATAATATACTGTGCTCTTGTACGACCCAAGCTGGAATATGGTAGTAGTCTTTGGTCGCCTTACATCAAGAAATACGTGAAATTAATTGAAAATGTCCAGAGAAGAGCTACCAAGTTTATTCTAAACTATCCTGAAGATATGAAGTATATTGATAGATTGATAAAACTAAACTTATTGCCTTTAGAACACCGTAGACAAATTTCAGACTTAACATTTTTCTTTAAATCGAGAAATGGCTTGGTAACCACCGACATTAATAAATTTTTGACAGTGTTTGAGCCCGGGTATCGAACACGTAATTATGACATAAATAACTATAATCTAATTATAAAACATAAGCAAGATTATTACAGGAAATCTTACTTCATAAGAACAGCCGAACTCTGGAACACTTTGCCATCTCAGGTGAAACAGTGCGAATCCATTCGAACATTCAAGACTGCCATTTATAACTTTTATTCATCTAAGTGTTTGGACTATTGTCCTCCTTAGTATAGTATTACCTACTCGCTTATTTATTTATTTGATTTTATAATTTATTGTTGTTTCTCCGATATTTTTGGAGTTTTATGTAAAGGGGTTTTGTTGCAATTGGGACGCAAGTCCTCTTCAAACTCCTGTCATATACTTATAATTAATGATATTATATGTAATATATGGCAAATTCATTAAACTAAACTAAACTACCGAAATAATTTTTCTCCAGGTACTCCTGTGATTTCCATTGGCTCTGCGACCGCAATGACAAATTGTACTCACGAAGAGGCGGATACGAGGATTGTGGTCCATATCCTTCATGCCATCCAAGTTGAAAAGGCAAAAACAGTCCTCGTCCGAACCGTGGATAACGATGTCCTAGTCATCTTGGTGGGAAAGCTTCATGACCTGAAAGAAGTCCAGCCGGAACTTGATCTGTGGCTTGCCTTTGGTATGGGTCGAAACTTTCGCTTCATCAGCGTCTGCCTGTATTCCACGCATTAACTGGATGTGATACCACCTCCGGCTTCTTCGGGAAAGGAAAGAAGTCGGCTTGGCAGGCATGGGAGATCTTTCCAGAGGTCACGCCCACATTCGAAATGCTTGCCAAGACGCCATTTATGCAACTTACGACAGACTCGCCCCTCTTCAAACAGATCGAGAGATACACGGTAATTATGTACGATAAGCTCAGTCCCTTATCTGACATCAACCTGACCCGGATGGAGTTATTCTGCAAGAACGGTAGAACAATGGACAAGCTCCCGCCTACACAGGTAAATATTACTTGTTTCTTTATCGTAATTTTTCTAGGTTTCACCTAACAGGGGCGGACATGAGGGGAAGGGCTCAAGGTTACCTAGCCCTTAAACTGGTACTATTCACAACGAACCGTCTTTCTATGAGACTAGTACCAATCTCTTCCTAACTAATCCTTAATAACATCGACACTGTTGTTATTTGCAGGATGCCCTTTTGCAGCATGTTCGTCGCGCCGTTTTCCAGGCCGGGATCTGGACAGTCAGCGATCAGCCACAGCCACATGTGCCATCACCAGGGCAGTTCTCGTGGTCTGAAGACGATGGCAAATGGGTTCCGAAATGGATAACCATACTCGAAGTATCCAAGGCTTGTAGTGAGCTCATAAAATGCTCTTGCAAAGGCGCGTGTACACGATGCAAGTGTGCCAAGGCTTCCTTGGTATGCACCCCCCTTTGCAGATGCCAATGCCTATCCTAAAAGTAACTGCATGAAGGTTAAATGATAATCTGAAGAGTTTCAGCGATCGATCATTGTTTCCGTTATGAAAAAAAAACTCTAGTATATGGCGTTAAAGTTGAAATTTGATTATTCTTACCGAGAAGGGACTGGGAACTAGTATATATCTAAAAGCCTTATGTAATATATAAATGATGTCTCATAATGAAATATGCGAAAAAACGAGTAAGCATAATAGTTTCAGTCAATAAATGTCACTACTGCATTTCTTGTTAGCTGTTTTAGATGAAAACTGCAAAACAACACAGTAGCCCAATTCGTAATTAAGGTAAATTTTATAAGGCCCGTTAATATTTGTACGGTGAAGATTGCGTTGTGCTCCCCCTCTAATATTAATCAGTAGGTCCTAATGAACATCTCTGCCAAATTTGGCGCTTTTGTCACTTCTGTAACGATCCGACCCATATTAAGTCATAAGAGACCTGACTGGACATCCGCGAAAAAAATGCGTGCCGAAACCTAGAGTCGCTGTGGGCACAATGCCCCAGCGACTAATTAAAAATATAAAAATAAACAGGAAGTTAAGACAATTACTACAAAAAATAATCAAAACAAACACGAGTGGGAATAAGGTAAAGGTAAAGTAATAAATAGAGGTTGTCAATGTTTGCTATAGACAGGCAAGGACAGATGTCATCATACACAAACCAGAAGACATGTCTTCTGGATTGTCTATGATGACATTAAACATAAGAAAAGCGTTCATTATCGTTTTAAAAAAATTTTAAAAAGCGTTCATTAACGTTTTAAAAAAATGATAAATCGCTTGCATTGTATCGTAGACAATCAAAATTAGGTCTGACATGAGATTGTAAAACAGCGTATCTAACAGTGGTATTTTTGTCCCCATTGTATGCACTGAACGGAAGGTATGAACATGTAAATCTGTCAACCGCTAGAGGATGACGAAACTGCAGGGACGTGTCGAGAAATTAATTAGCTGAAATAAGACAACAACAAAGAGTTATTTGTTCAAATAGATGAACACCTCACAATGTGGTATCTAAAAGGTATTGTTAATGCATATTTTACCTCATGTTATTATTCAGAATACTTGCGAGTTCAACGAGGAAGTACAACAAAATATATTATTTTGATTTACTTCGTTCTCACATATTCTGGCTGTCTAGTCTGGTGCTTGGTACTTGATACTGATCCTAAAAGAGTTTATTGTGAAGAATGTAAGTGCATGGTAATCAATTTTCCTACCTTTATATAATTATATATTAATGCTCACAATAAAATGAAACTAAATACTGTTAATATAGTGTTGTGGACTGTCTCGAAGTATTTCGTGTTGGAGATTTGAAACTGACATGTGACAACCAGTTATCGCGGAGATGTTAGCTATAGAGATCTTAAGATTGACGTTTACGGCAGACCGCAAACCGTAACCGGCAAACTTGAAATCGTACGTAACTGAAGTTAGGATAATTTATCGATTGAATTTGAAGTGTGATTTGACTATACTTATAGCCGTCGAAAACATGTGGAACTTACCTCTAAATGTGTATATGCGTCAATCTTAACCTCTCTCTGCGCAAACAGTCTAGACTATTAATAAATGCCGTATCTATAATGTCTATAATGGACAATTATAAAGAAGATACTCTGAAATAAAAATGCCATCTTGTAAAGTCAAGATACGAGTTACTAAAAGAAAACAAGAAGAAAATTATGGTATTTCGACGCCATCTATTTTAGAGTCATTGTCAAACCAAACTTGTTATTTACCAACGTAGTTCTGTATTTTAAAAGTGTCCAAATTTCATCTATTTTTTCCCGGTTTGTACAAAAATAAAAAAAACAATTATCGTGTTGCCACGACTAACATGACGTGGCAACGCGAGCCTGCGTTCAGTGTGGCGTAATTACGAATACTTCATGTTGAAACAATGTTTGGAAAATATAAGCGAGGGGTTGTTGCATGTATATATTTCTAGTCTTCCTATATTTGTCCTCATAAAGATCTAGTATCAATTTCTAAAATACAGGATGTATAAAAAAAAACTGAACAGATTTGAAATTGCTCTCAATTTCGCAAAACACCTATTTGTATCCGGTTTTACATATATATAGCTTCTTTGGGTACTTATAATGTAGAATAATGAAAAAAATTTCTCAAACTGAAATTTTGTGAACCAGGGGGGGGGGGGTTTCTTTTCCAACAAACTGAAAATGGCTCGCGCACAAAATTTAATGTAATCGTATTTTGAGTTAATAGGTGGAAACTTTGTTGGCGAAAAGAAGCTATATATATAAAAAACCGGATACAAGTAGGTGTTTAGCGAAATTGAGAGCAATTTCAAATCTGTTCAGTTTTTTTTATACACCCTGTATATAAAGTAGGTATAATAGTTTGGTTTCTATGGGCTTTATTTTAATGTAAAATTAAAAACGAAACTCTACGTAAAACGTTTTTAAATGTGAATTGAAATCAACTGCTTTTTGCCGATGTTTATAAACTCTTCAACTTGAGCTTCAACTTGTTACTCGTACATTGAAATGAAATAAATTTAATTGAATTTCGTACAGCACGCTAAAGAAAATAATTTGATTTCTTTTTATCATGAACTTCTACAAAGGTTAATTTAACTAAGAAACGTCGCAATTTGTTATGTGAAAAAATTTTCCAAGCATTCTGACATGCATTTTTTATATTTTTGTTGCCTCTTCATTCCTGGCAAACAGCTACATTTTGAGATCAGTGAGATGACCACCCACCGAACTACGCACGGTAACTCACGCCCGCGATCATTGATGAACTTTAAGCCCTGATCAAGCGAGAACGCAAGTCATCGCAAGTAAACTTGCCCTGAATTGCGATGGGATCGATCCAACGATACGCAAGTTATCGCAACAATTTGCAATATTTGGCCCGTGCGCGGGTAATTTTGTAATTTTGCGAAGTTGCAAAAATGTAAACAAAAACATGGCCGTCTTTCAAACCCATTTAAAACGAATGTAAAAAACTTTTGAAAATGAAGCGAAAAGCTGCCACATAATTTTTTCTACTTGAAGACGAAACGTTCAGGCTTGGAAACGTGGAAAAACAAGAGAATGGATTAAGCGAAGACCAGAAAAAGGTTATTTTTATAACATCGTGCAGACCAGGGGCAGGGGCCTAGAGACTATGATTTCCTTTGGTTTTCATGGAAACTGGTCTCAAAAAACTTGCTTGAACTTGCACTTGTTGAACAAACGTATCGCAAGTGCTCGCAAGTTTAAAAAAGCTTGCGATGAATTTTGAATGTGATTTCGTGGGGGGCACAAATGTGATTTCGTGGGGGGCACAAGTGGGGACTGGGGGGGCAAATTCCCCCCCCCCCCAGCTTGTATGTTAAAAAAGGCCCTGATAGCTCATAATAAGTCTTCTCAAACATAACTCATAATAAGTCTTCTCTCTCATACTTCTTAACAACCTTTTGAATAGGACCTTTATGCCTGGAATATAGACACACACATACCGATATAGGTGACGCTCGGGCTCGGCGGATTAAAAAAATTAAAAACTGCGAGGAAATGAACCCGCTGCAACAACTTATAAAATGATTTTCAAAAGACTAACGATAACATTAATATTTATACTATTACTATATTAGTCTACTACTAGACTACAGTACTAGAATTCTAAAACAGTAATACTAGCCTACAAAAATAACGCAAGTAATCTTTATCCACTCCTATAATAGGCAATAGCATTAACAAATTGTTTTGTCTTATTTGTTTATTATCAATCGATGAAACGTCGGTTTAATGAACAAGTCAATCATCTCTTATCTTCTATGTGCTGAGTGGAACTATATATGAGAAATCGGAAATGTTCCTAAATTCATACTTTGTTTCAAAAATATCTTTCAAACTATCTTCATATACTATCTTTTCGACGAATTCTATCGTTTCCACACGTTTTGCTAATCCCGCATATGTTGGCCTTGTCCTTAGATTATGATAGTGTGTAGAAATGCTTGTATAATGCAGGATAATTCTCCAAAATGATTCCATCGCATGAGACGAAGATGCAACCCATCTTGGTGTCAAAATATTGTCTACTTTGCACAGCTGAACATCTAGTTCAGCAGCAATATTTTTCAGCTCTCTTTGCAGTTTTGCTGACTAATAATAAATCGTGTAAATCTTACCAAATAATCTTCAATAGGTTGGGTACCATCTACAGCTGTTATTGTATCAGAGACCTCGATCGTTAATTATCTAATGGAATCCCTTGATCACACCCGTAACAAATTCCCTGACTGTGGTATTGCCCTATTAGGAGACTTCAATAACCTAAATATATTTACTAACTAGTCATTTGTGAGCCAACCAGAGGCTCAGCTATCCTTGACCTTGTAATTAGCATGCAGCAGTTATAAAAAAAGCCCTTAATTTTGGCACCGGTGGGTTCATCTGACCATAATATTGTTAACTGGCGCCCAGATGATAATGCCCCTAGACTTCACGGAAAAGTAATCAATCGTCTCTTTTCTCAATCTCGGCGAGCAGCTTTTGGCCGATGGTTGACCTCACACGATTGGAATCCAGCTTTAACGGAAGGGTCAGTTGAAGAACTGGCTTCCGACTTCACTGAATGAATTACACAAGCTATGAATATCTTCTTCCCCCTGCAGACAGTTAAACTCCTCAGTAATGATAAACCTTGGATGTCGGTATCTATATTAAACAAATTACTGCTCGTCAGCAAGCCTTTTTTGCGGTACTGACCTCTGGCGTCATTATAAAAGCAAAGTAAAATACACAATCCAACTCAAGAAAAAGAATTTCTATTCTGATAAAGTACGGCACCTTAAAAAGAGTGACAGTGGATCTTGGTAGAAATTGATTAACCAACTGTCTGGTAGATCAAATACTACTGCACCAATCCACCTCGAGGAGGAGGATGCCCTATATATGCCCCCATATATTTCAACCCCTAACATGAGTAAGTTACGAGCTTACCTACCTACTGCGGATCAATTACTCATTATCCATCCTTACCAAGTTCGTAAAAAATTGCTCTTAAGGTAATTACGCAGTTTTGCATTGCGCACTTTTACTGCGCACATCTTATAACTTATAATTTCATCCATTATACGTACCGTTTAAAACAAAATATCATTTTATGACAATGTTATGTTACTTCAAAACATCCTTGGTTACATTCGTGCAAATAATTACGTTAAAATCAATGTTTTCAAAAAAGGCATACAAAAGTGTAGTTAGGGTTCCCTGTGTCTGTAGTATATTTATTTACTTGTATTTGACGTTTTAATGCCACAATTCCCTAAAAAGATCGGTGACCCCCGTTTTTTAACTGATAATTTATTTCTTTAATGCATTTTACATTTCATATCCGAAATTAAAAGAAAAATCATTTCTGGATCTTGAAAAAAAATGCTTTATCAATGCATGTTCTCAAAGAAAGATATGTAAAGAAATGTGCAAAAGACATTTGTGGATCAGAATTGTACACGTTAGTAGTTTCATTTTGCTCAAAACACAATATTTTTTCAAAAATAATTACAAGATAGGTTTACTAAAGCAAAATCCGCGCTAAAAACGTCAATAAATATCGGGCTGTTGTGAGTTTGCTGTTACTCGTAATGAGCGTCAAGATGGCGCCATATTGGGGTAAAGGTGGTATATTGTGATTGTCATATCTTCTTAACGAGTTCGGTGACCCCGACTTTTTTGTGTGATTTTACTTTAAGTATATCATAAAATCCATGCCTGGAAAGTTTCAGCACATTCTCATTTCGGGAACAATTACTGCGGAATTACCTTAAGTCTTAACCCTTTTAAAACCGCTGGGCCTGATAACATACCGCTTCGCATGCATTCTTAAAGGATTCGCTTACGAACTGTCTGACCCACTTGCAGATATTTCCAACCTGTCTTTATTTTTGGCTACTACCCCTTCTCACTGGAAATGTGCGAATATTTCCACGAGTCCAAAAGAGACATTCCAAAAATAAAAGATCTACGACCAATTTCATTAACGTCGTGTATATCAATAGTCCTGGAGGAATTCGTGGTTGAATGGATTTTGGAAGATATCGGAAATGAAATCGACTCTAAACAATTTGGATGCCTGCGTGGTTCATCTACATACTACTCTATGCCTACTTGACATGTTTCATTTCTGGTTATCCAAACTTGACGCTGATGGATGCTCACTACGGATTGCTTTACTAGATTTTAGTAAGGCATTTGACAGAATTAACTTAAACGTACTGAATTCTTTCAGTATTGATGCAATGTACTCAGGTGAATATGATGCTCGTGATGTTACTCTGAGTGTATATCCACACCGGGCAAGCTTAAAAAATATGCCTGGCCACGGTGGGAATCGAACCTACGACCTTTGGATCGGAATACTAGTCCAATGCTCTGCCAACTGAGCTACGCGGTCAGGTCGGTTCGAGTATGTGATATTTCGGACATACTGATTACTAAACTGATCGACATGGGGCTTCGTAGATCTATTATTCTATGGACATGTGACTTTTTGTCTGATCGCAGATAGAGAGTTAAAATTGGGGAATCAATGTCCGATTGGGCAAAAGTAAATGCCGGTGTCCCCCAGGACATAAAATTAGCTTCCATTTTGTTTATGGTTATGCTCAACGACCTAAAAACCATTAGAGTCAGACCATTGGAAGTATGTAGATGATCTTACCATTTCAGAAGTCATTCCAAAACATATAGCGAATCTAACATGCAATACGAACTACAATCGTGCCCAAAACTATTTTGGAAAACATATTTTCTCTCATTCCCTGTCTTCTTTCCCCTCCCCCCATTAGTAATGTTGATTATCTTGACAGCACTACCTTGTGCAACACAAAAATAACAATTTCCAAATTGATATGGGGGAAGGGGGGAAGAGCGGTTCACATATCACTGAGAAACTGAGAAAAAATGCATTTTCCAAAAATTTTTGCGCAGGATTGTAGATCATATTTCAAACTGGTCCGACCAAAACTATGTGAAACTTAATCCAATATAGTGTTGAGAATTGAGAGTTAATTTCCACTAGCATATAGATGGTGTAAAGAGGGGGCCAAGACAATAACTTTGTGAAACCCCCCAACTTTTAAGTCAAACTTCTCAGAGACCGACGCATGCATGGAGACTCTCTGTGATCTTCCTTTAAGATAGGATCAAAAGATCCACAGTTTGGTGGACATGCGTTCAATAAAAATATCATGATCGATAGTGTCAAAGGCAGCGCTAAGATCCAAAACCACAAGGAGCGTCAAGTGTTGATTGTTCGTATTAAGTTACCGATTTACATGTCGATCTCTGTGTCATGCAGTGTATATGACATAATATAATACAATGGGTTCCTACACGGCAAAAAACGATCAGGTTGTTGCAATATTGATGAAAACAGGATTGAACTTTTTTTTGGTGCCCACGTTGTTCACAGTTGTCAACAATATTGAACAATATTGTTACACCCGATTCAAGCTAAACAATATTGTTCATTGTTGTTGACAAGTGTGCAGCGTAGGGTATTAACATATTTTCTAGTGAATGTACGACAAAAATAGCAATTAGCCTTTTCTCAAAATAGATCATGATTGTGCATTCTGGGATAGTTTGGAGGGACAAAATATATGATGACAGGCGTCAAATATATGAAAGAGTAGAAGTATCTACTATAATATATCAACTTTTTAGACTACCAAAAGTATCTCCTTATTACATTAAACATTTAATTTAAATTTTGCTGCAATATTTCTTGCCCCTCCAACATAGCAATCGTGCGACTAGACCCAGGACTTTGGGAATTGGCTCATATTAGTAATTTCACGCGCATGGTTGGTTTATTCACAATCAGTATTATGAAGTTCGGCGAAGGACAACTATTACATCAATCTTTCCTTCATCTGTACCTGTTGACTGCCTGCTTCCTGGTATTCTGTATTTCGTAACGTTTGCAGGAACAATGTAAGTTCATTTATAACGAATTTTATAACTAGTTTCATGAGGAATTCAAATATATCGAAGACGTATCAATTTCTGGTTGTAAATCGAAAATAGTCAACAATAAATTGTTGCAATTTTTTTCCAACACGGAAAATAATTCACATTAAATATTAAAAAAAACGTTCCTTTAACAAGAATCAAGTAAACAGTTATATATAAATTATTAGCATCACACGCAAGTACTATATATAACCTTGGTGCGTATATACGACTAGGTTTCTGTCTAGGAAACGCAACGCGTGCTAAATACCATAAAGATCGAGCAAATATAGAATTTCGCTTACCTCAAAGTTCAACAACAGTCTGTTTCATCTGCAAAGAATCATGATGTATATATATATATATGTACTATTACGCTCCTTCACTTCGGTGTTGTTGAGCACTCTGCGGAGTTGTTAATGGGTGTCTATTAGCGATAATGCAAAGCTCACTTCCCTTGTGGTCGTTTGAGCACTCTGGCCCCATTACGCTCTGCGCATGTCTGGATGCATTGAGTCACCGTGTTGTACCACATGCTTTGGTGAGAGCAAGTTAAAGTCTCCTTAGGTGAGAGCAAGTTAATCTAGACGTGTACCAAGCTGCACTGACGATGCGTTGAACGCCGAAACATGCATGTCTGCAGATTGTACTATATATATATATATATATATATATATATATATATATATATATATATATATATATATATATATATATATATATATATATATATATATATTTATTTACATTTAATTAGTTATCTTAAAATGTTTCAATTTTTATGATATACAATTAATTCGCTGTGCTAAATATTTGTAGTATTGAGCACTCTTTTATCTATAACGAAAAACAAGGCTGTTTATATATATATATATATATATATATATATATATATATATATATATCTATAAGTTTATTTATAACGAATTTTATAACGAGTTTTATTGCATATGTGAGGATAAGCGCTGTAAGATACGTGATGTTGTGGAAGACGTACAAAATACATTTTACATTTAATTGCACTTCACACCCAATAGTTCACTTAATTATTTGTAAACAATGCCAAATATGTACGTGGGTGGTACTATAACATCACTTCAAAAATGGTTCCAGTGAATAACCATGAAAACATTATTGTAAGATAAGAAATCGCCGAAGGGATATTGCGGGGGAGCACTTGTACTCACATTTTTTACGGATCGCATAATGGATCACATTTTTTTACGGATCGCATAATATATATATATATATATATATATATATATATATATATATATATATATATATATATATATGATATATATATATATA
>CACRXK020008717.1:0-20303 GCA_902702795.2 Paramuricea clavata | reverse complement strand
CTTATAGTTGGAGGTTTAAAGTATTTTATTATCGAGTTTAATTCGTTCAAATGAGTTGTGGGAGGATGACAAACATGTGTAATACACTTTCATGTGTCAATATTCATTGTGAAGTAAATCCCGGACATTTGCTTGTCAAGAAAACTGAAGTATCTCGAAAATCTTCAAAATAAGTTACCATATCATTTCAACACTTCTTAAGAATAAGATGATGAAAAGAATTAAGGTTAGATCCACTTTAAATTAACCCATTACAGATAAGCACGTTTGACGATCTTATTCACTGGTACCACTCGCTGGGAGGCGAGGGGGGGTGGGGGGGGGGGGGGGGGGGGAGGTCCTGGAGCCGTTTCGGAGAGTTAGGTTTTGGAGGTTTGTCTGCCTTTTATCCAAACATTTAACAAAGACTATATTGTGTAAATTTTATGTTAGAAAAGCAAGAAACCTTTTCCTTGCCATTTCTGTGATAAGGAGGAAATATTTTGGTTTCTAATTTCGAGAAATATTAGGTGATTTTCTAGGCTATAGACGGCGAAAATCACCTGGTGGTGCCGGCTTCTATTGGGAACCCTGGGCTACGTTGTCACTAATTAAGACAATAAAATGATGCGTGTCTCATGTTATGGCAAAGTTCATGACATCACCTAAAATATACTTACATTCGTGGCAATAGAAGTCGGTTCCAAAAATATGCTATACCAATTCATTTCTCACACGAACCAATTCATTTGGGACATGCATTTGACCAACTATTTGCAACTTTGTGTATTTGAACGTTTCTGGTTACTTCCTGACAATTTATAATGGATGATTCCAGTTATAGACGAAATTTTGATCTAGACAAGAAGAACGAAATCCATTACCATAGCTGAAAAGAGCATCTTCAAATTAGTAAAATTGCAAAGTTGGTTGCGAGATGTTGCAAAATGAGCAAAATATAGCCCTGTGAAGGTCGCAAATTTTGTATATATTTGCATTACGCGCTGGAAAAATAACCATTTTTGTGCCGAAAGTGGTTATTTTTACCGCGCGTAATACAAATATATACAAAATTTGCGAACTGCACAGGGCTATATTTTCTTCATTTCGCAACATTTAGCAACCAATCTTTGCCGTTTTACTCACTCTAAGACGCTCTTTCTAGCTGTGGTATTGGATTTCGTTCTTCTTGCCTTGATCAAAATTTTAATCTATAGCTGGTATCACCCATTGATCAATTGCATCAAAACCAAAGGTGACTGGTGCATTCAACAGGAAGTTTATCAATTATACAGGAAGTTATTTCTAATAACTCAGCAAATGATTGGTTCATGGTAGAATATATTTTAGCAACACTTCCATTGCCACGACTGTAGCTTATCTGCTTGAGCTTTCTTGGGAATTTTATACGGTAGATAATATATTTTTCTTGAATTCACATACTTTGTCATGAACAAATAATAAAATAGTTAAAACAGAAAAATTATTAAATTAATGCCTATACAACCTGGTTCACACATGCCTGCGGTATGCCTGCGCTATCATTGTTTACAGCTCTTGATACATATACATTCTTTTGTGAATTATTTGGTTGAACTTCTAACGACAATAGCCCTCCGACATATCGCATGCAGGTATATGTGAACCAGGCATACGGTGTATCGAAGTGTTGACTATAAAGCCTTGAGGTTGAATATATATATAATGGCACACTGTAAATTCAAAAGAGTCAAAATGAACTCAAAAGAGTCATTCTGCGGCCGATTAAAATCATAACGTAGAATAATGGAATTTTTAAAACAATGAAAAAAGGCAACGTTACATTCCGATCACTGAATTGTGACTGCATGGCATTATTGTTACTCTGCTAAGTGTTACGTATGCAAGGTTTAAATGTAAACTAGTCTTTTTGAAGAGGCAAGCTGCTTGATCGTTATTGTCTTTTTTTTTTACCCAGATACCCGCCAGGTGGTTGGTCCGTATTAAAAGTGTTCATTTTGCTTTGTGGTATAGCGGTTGGCATGTCATTCGGCAAGTTTATTGTTCACAAACGTTTACTGCGAAAACGTCTCAGATTGCAGATGTTTCAAGGTGATCAAGGTTCCTGGATGATCATGTTTCTAACCACAATTATTTCACTGTTTATATTTTCGCACATTTTCAACGGTTTTCTAAGTCTTGGCTCGGATTTGGATCGATATAAGTTGTCTGGCTTTTTTGGCGTGTCTAATGCAAACTTTATGAAATTCGCTGCACTGGGAACTTGGACTGGAGATTTTGTCACTGCGTGGATGGTCACAGATATAATGTTGCAGGTTAGTCCCACGTTGTTGTATGTGTAATAAATATCGTAAATCGCTTATAAATCGCTCGTAATTCGCTCGTAAATCGATATGAACTCCTTAAACAACGACGAAACAATGTATTTTACTCGAAAACAATACAAAATTACAATAACAAAGCAATTACGTACATGATTGACAGTTAATACAACCTATTTATAGCTAATTATAGCATAATGTCTCTGTCTGGTAATGTAAACGATATATTAAAATGTTAATAATTACTCTGTTCATAACACTCCCCAGGGTTGAGCCGTACACAGTGCTCAACAATACTCCCCAGAATAATCGTAAACTAGAAATATGAAAGTTTCACGAACTACAGTCTGTCTAACTGTTCGCATAATTGGTTTCTCGAATCATTAATTAACGGATAATGTTTATGTGTTCCTCTGAAACTCTTTCATCTGTTCCAATCTTCGCAACTCACCCACTACATATTCTCCTTGCATATCCTCCGTGTTCCTAGCAGCTCGTTTAACTTTCAGTTCGTTGACAAACCTTAACACGTACGCTGTTACACGCAACAGCTTAGCGAAGCTGCTGAAACGGTCACAATTTATGATGTCGTTCAGATTCAATACAGCTGATTCTTCTTCTTCTTTCGTACTGACGAGTGAATGAATAATAGTCTGCGGTTTCTTAACGGTTTCGTTCAAGGTTGTGTCATCCAGGGCGCTCGCTGCTGGATCCTTCGGCCACTTGCACTGAGGCTTGTAAAGATACTCTGGTCCACTCCACCTGGTCCTGTGGTAGCTGATCATTATAGACCACTCGCAACTTTGTAGTCGATTTGTCTTTCCTTACTACACCGTGATGTGGAAGATAATGTACGTTGTTTTCGTTCTCTTTGCTGTCGTCGCTTTGATAAGGCACTCGCTCGATTACTCCCGATATTAATTGTTCCTGAATTCCTTTGTCATATTCTCGAAGAGGCTCAGGTTGTATTGTTAACTTCTGATGCAACGACCGTAACCGATTGTAACAAAGTTCGTAGTCGACTCCGACCTCGGGATTGTCCTCTTTCCAAGGTAGGCGAACTTCGTATCGTTCTCCTGTAAATCGAATATCACGAATGAAGTTGACATCATCGTTTGGTTCAGCTTGATAATTGTCTATTCCTATGGACTCTGTTTCCCAAAAACGCTTTAGTGAATTGACAATCTTGTCCTCGTTCGTTGGCGCGGTGAAGTATCTTGATGTGTCCAATGATTCACCAGTTAGGATGAGATTTGAAACAGTCGGACCTTCGTGTTCAGCAGATTTTGGTACTCGACCGGATAACAACCATCCAAGCTTGCTGCTGACCGCTGTAGGACCACTTTCACCTTTGACAACATACCTGTGACAATGTCCCAATAATGGTCTGCGCCAATTAGGATATCGATGCTGTTACTTTCATTATCGTCGCCGCCAAAGTCTGCAAGTTCCAGCCCTTCCAGACGTACGTAATTCGTGTTGACTTTCGAGTTCAGTGGAGAACATATTATAGGGAAATTAATTGCTGTAACTTCTACCCCTTCACTTCCGTTTTGGTTCTCGATATTGAATTTATAGATTTCGCAGTTTTGGCGCTTGCATTTATTGTCCCCAAATGTGTTCAAATACAGTGTTTCCTTTCTAAGTGGTTCCAACTTTAATTTCGCTTGAGTTGAATTCGTAATATAAGAGCGCTGGCTCCCTGTGTCAAATAATACGCGTACGGGAACTGTTCTTACACCGTTCGTTGCCTTTGCTCTAGCTGTTTGAAGTAAAACAGTACCCTTACAGATTTTTGTGGCTGTTGTTGTAGATTCCTAATTTTTCGGCTGTTCGGTTGACTTCGCGCTTTCGACTTTCTGATTTCGTGAACATTTCGATTGGTGGTGCCTGCCCTGGCAGTGGCGGCACTTTCTTGCATTGTTACAGTCTTTCGCGTTGTGTCCTTTCCATAAACAGTTGAAACAACGACCTGATTCACTAAGAACTTTCTTTCGAGCTTCACAAGGAACAATCTTTTCGCATGATGCTGAATAATGGCGACCACTACAGTAAACACATTGGATTTTGGAATTGTCGGGCACCTTTAAATTTCAGCAAGGTCAGCTTCGGTAATTTCGGTTTAACATTCGTTGTTGTACTTGTTGTCGCTGTCGGTTGAGACGTGTTCGTGTTTACTTCGCTTTGACTCGCACTATTTGATTGTTCGCCACTGTCAATAATCGTACTATTCGTTGAATTATCATTCCCGTAGTCTACTTCTTGATTCGGTGATAACTGACTCGGTTGGACGTAATTCTTTACGTTGATCACTTTCGAAATTCCAGGCTTTAAAGCGTTTTCTAGTTTGCTTTTAGCGGTTAATATTCTGGAGACAACTTCTGCCGATTCTTCGATTTCTTGTTCGATATCTTTTACATCGCATAATCCTAAAATCTCTTCGTCAATTTCGCTTAGAATTTTTAATTTCCCTTCGAGTAAAGATCGGATAATTTCGCATCGATCGACATCAACATCGCCGGGTAAATGTAGGAGTTCGTCCGCTTCTTTCGCTAATTTAGTACAGACACCACGATGTCCGCCTCGCTTCGCTCTTAATCGGTCTAAATTCTCTTTCGATTCGGTCATAATTTCGCTTGGATTCAACTTGTTATGTTTTCAAGTTGCCCCACGTTGGGCGCCATGTAATAAATATCGTAAATCGCTTATAAATCGCTCGTAATTCGCTCGTAAATCGCTATGAACTCCTTAAACAACAACGAAACAATATATTTTACTCGAAAACAATACAAAATTACAATAACAAAGCAATTACGTACATGATTGACAGTTAATACAACCTATTTATAGCTAATTATAGCATAATGTCTCTGTATATTAAAATGTTAATAATTACTCTGTTCATAACAGTATGGGTTGATTATATGTATTTTTGTTTTGCGGTGATTGGCTGAGTTGTCCCAGTGGTGTAACTTTACTTTTTTGACCACTTGCCCTCGGGGCAAGTTGAACATGAAAGTTAGTTGCCCTGAATGAAAATTAGTTGCCCTGGGGTACATATAGGTAGGGGGTATAAATTAAGGGGACAACATGCCGACCCGTTCTCCCACTGCTCTATATGGCTACCGTAAACCTCCTACTATAAGCCCTGTGCTTATATACTTTCGTAAGCGATTTTTGATGGGCTTATACCATAGATATCTTATACACACTAGATAGTGCATCTAATTATTTTGCAATTCAAAAATTGAAGCCGTGATTGCAGTCTCAGGTCGTTCCCATGAAATGAGAAGATTCGTATGTTTTCTATTTCTTAAACAGGGAACTTAAACATTAAGTTAAGCCTATTCCAAATACATTTTTAAACTAGTCAAATGATGAAAGTTGTTGTTGTTTTTAAGCGTTTATTAGCAAGTGGGAACGACCAACATGGCCGCCATCTATTCAAATGGGGGTAACCGCTGGAATATTCTTGGCTTCAATTTTACAAAAAGAGATGCGCTATCTAGTGTATATAAGATATCTATGGCTTATACATGGGTGGGCATATATACCGGGGGGCTTATACATGGACGATCTTTTGTGTTAGTAATAAACAAGTCAGACATAAACAAGTCAGTCATAAACAGGGAAATAAACATAAACTTAAAGACGAAAATATAAACTTAAAGATGCCCAGCTATTTGTGGCAAGGCAACTTGTCCAAATCGGGCAAGCAAGATAAAACGTTTACTTGCCCGTCATGATATTCACTTGCCCCGGGAAAGCGGGCAAGTGTTAAGTTACACCTATGTGTCCTTCAGATTTCAACCTCTAGTTTTCGCGCCAAAACGGAGGAATGAAATAAGTTTTAAACTAAATTTTTTTAAAAAACTTAACCTACTGTATAACCATACATAGTTAGAACACAAAAATGAATTGCATCAAGCTCTAAAGACTTGATACTAAGCACGTTGCACACCAAATTTGACAGTTTTTTTAGAAAACTGCGGCTGCATGTCAGACAGTTGATTTTGACATACAAAACGCTCAAAAAGCTGTATTTTTTTTTCAACTGCTCATGTATCCGGCCACTTAAAAGCGAAAAATCGCTGTTTAAAATGCAGATAATTTAGAAGAAATCTTTTCGTCTCAATCTTATAGAATCTTAAAAATTTTTTAACTGCATGCAATGTAAACCCTTTCGACATCTTTGCAATTTCTGAATCATGGCTAAATCCCTCTATCTTGGACTCTGAAGTTAATTAGCCTCCCTGGCTACACTTTGGTAAGGAAGGATCGTAAGAATATGCGTGGTGGTGGAACAGTCATTTATACGAGACGGTATCCCATATATACGCACAGTCCGGACCTTCTACTGGCGCTATTGAGACACGCTGGGTTGAAATAAATCGTGCCAAATGTAAGAAGCACTGGAAATTTTTTTTCCAAATCCTTACTATGGAAATAGTATGAATCTTAGTTGAAAATAGTATGGAAATCCAATTTTCATGTAGGCTACTAATTGCAATTTCCATACAATGGAAATAGTATGGATTTACTATAATGGATTTAGTGATGCAATCGCACATTCCATAGTATGAATTTCACTATTTTTTTCTAGTGAATCTTTTTGTTTGAGTGTTTGTAGACGCCTGATTTCGGACCTGGCCAATTCGTTGATGACTTGAAAAGTCACCTAAGAACACCGATCATTTTTCGTGCAAATTAGAACAAAAATTTCAAAGGTTTTCTAGGTCAAATAACCTAGAACAGCTAGCGCTGATCCCCACCCCAACTGGGATATACATGCAGTCAATCCAGCACTACTCTCGATTTGACTTTTTTCCCTTTATTGACAACTTTGATAACATCCATATAATTAACAAATATAAAACATTTTCCGTGTTGATATACAGTTATGTCAACACGAGTGGAAAGTGGGAAAACGAGAAGTTGTGTGGAAACACGACGCCCGAAGGGTGGAGTGTTTTCACACAATTTCGAGTTTTCCCAATTTCCACGAGTGTTGATATAACTGTATATCAATACGGAAAAAATGTTTTATATTTGTTTTATAATATACTGTAGCACAAAGAAATGACGTTTCCGTGTTGATATTGAGTTATATCAACACGGCTCTTAGCCAATCAGCGTTCAGAATTTACAAATGCTATATTATAATTACAATTAGTGACTCTTAGAACATTCTATTTATATGGAAATCAAGTTCCTGGAAATCCAAGCAATCGTGCAATCTCATTTTTCTTTTTTTGTAGCCAAATTAAATGGCGATCAACTAAAATTGTCTAGACTTAGATATATATGTTATTTACCGGCTGCGAGGTCCGGATGAGAAAAACTGTGCCCGAGGTCTTGAAAACGGCCCGAGCCCGAAGGGCGAGGGACGTTTTCAAGACCGAGGGCACAGTTTTTCTCATCCGGACCGACGCTGCCGGTAAATAACGTGTTTATTTTTTATCAGATCTATTCAGATGTAAAAATTAAATTGATTAAAATTCCAGTGTTGCTTGCGAACTAATTTGAGATCAGTGCAGTTGTGTATTTTCAAAGCGAGGCTGATAAAAATTGAAAAGTTAAAAAATATAAAACACGAATACGAAAACTCGAGAAAACTGGCAAGAAACACACAAAAAGACGTATAGTTTCAGTAAAAATGTACATGCTTTTTTAATGAATATGGTAGCAGAAAAGCTTTGGAATAAAAACTTTTATGCCTGGCGTTTTGGCTTTGGCTTTGACAAGTTGCTCCTGACAACGACAGGTTCATGTTCAGATCCGATCAAAAACATATAAAAATGAATCTGTTTTGATTTATTAACGTTTTTCTACTAAAAGGACAATGAAAAAGGTATGTTATTTTTATATTTTTGTATTTTTTCTTGTCGTTTCACGATAATATGCTTGAAAAAAGTGTTTTTAAACACAAACTTTTACTTTGTTTATATCAGTGAAAAATATATGACACAAAAACAAATGGGTAGAGAATATATTCGTGACTTGTTTTCACTGCTGCAGTTAAACCTTCTTTTATAAATGGGAAAACATTTATTTTACAATATCTGTTTAAGCTGTAATTTTTTCGCTTTTAAGTGGCCGAATACATGAGCATTTAAAAAATATATAGTTTTCTCGACGTAAGTTTTATTATACATGTCAAATACTTTCCGACTTTCAGTCGCAATTCTATCAAAATATTGTCAATTCTCGTGAACATCGTGCTTAGTATGAAGCCTTTAGGGCTTGATGCAATTCATTCGTATTCTGACTATCGTTAGGCTATGTTTTTCAAACGTTTTCGGCAGATTTTTTCGTTTAAAAATTGTTTCACTCCTCAGTTTTTGCCGCGAAAACCAGAGCGGGCAGTTGCATTTCACAGCGGGCAGTTGCGTTTCAGAGCGGGCCGGATGCAAAAAACCGGCCCGCTCTGGAAGGCTCCTCAGCCAATCAGATTGCTTCATTTTCACTGATAAAAAATAATTAGACTTATTAGATTGATTAACATGCTAAGTTACAGCTTCTTACTTTTTATCATAGGAAAAATTGTATCCGTCTTGGGCTGTTTATCTACGGTCAATTTGGCGTCGAAAATGGCATCGTATTATTGCTTTCTGGGCAGTCTGGATTTTAGCCACAATAATTGTCGCGACTGGTATAACCACAGATTTTGTAAAATGGGATGATCTCAATCGTGATTTTGTGTCCACGAATGAATTATCACGCGCTTTTCTTGCATCGATAATCCTTGTTATGGATTTACTCATCGTCATGCAGGTTGGTCCGCGTAGCTTATCGAAGGGAAGATGGCTATGAAACTGATTAAAGTAACAATTATATAACATCATGTTCACCTGAGTACATAACACCAACACAGAAAAATCATGATTACTAGATTGCATTGATATCGAAGGAACTAGACTCAGTTCCAAAATATCACATATTCGAACCGACCTGACCGCGTAGCTCAGTTGGCAGAGCATTGGGCTAGTATTCCAAAGGTCGTAGGTTCTATTCCCACCGTGGCCAGGCATTTTTTCAAGCTTGCCCAGTGTGGATATACACTCAGAGTAACATCACAAACATCATATTCACCTGTGTACATAACACCAACACAGAAAAATCAATATAACTCATTGGGTAAATATCAAGATTTTTGAGGCATCTACAATACCCATAAAATATTATTCATACGAGTGAGATGCCTCAAAATCTTGATATTCACCCATAACCTATACATGGCTGTACCCTAGTATATATACATGAACTTGTGGTTAGATCTCGACAACTGCATGGCCTATGTATAGCTCATGCAGAAGGTTCGAGCGCTACACCGGAAACGCAAGGCCGCAGGTTCAATTCCTGCCAGGGAGCTAAAGTTGCATTTTTCGCTTCTTTTCCTGTAGGTTAGGTCTAATAAATGTATATAAATTTCCATTCGAGTATTCGACAATTTCCATCTATACAGTACCCATCAAATATAACTCATTATATATATTCATAAATCTGGTCCTTCACCGTCACGTGCGTGTTGTATTTTTACCCAACTAACCAATAGCAATGTTTTAAGAAAGTTACCTATCATATTACCTATAAAGTTACCTATGAAATAGTTATTGGTGGATTTGGCAAAATACAATACACACGTGACGGTGAAGGACCATATATATATGAATAAACGTTGACTAACATAGATAATGAGTTATTGTTATTCTGATGAGTTTCACAGCCATCTTCCCTTCGATAGGCTATGGTTGGTCTAAACGTTATTTTATTAGTAGGAGAGTATTGCCGTTAGCAATACTTGCTGAGTTTTATGCACCCGTCTTGTGACGTTCTTCTACAATGACGTTGATATTCCCCTCTTGCTCAGCGGCGGCGCCAATGGGACCCCCCCCCCCTCATGAACGAGTCGCAAATTGTTGTATTTATTCAACAAAAGTTGAGCTGTTTGGATATGAATTATCGAATTGAATGATCTGAATTAAAACCAAACTTAAATTTAAATATAAAACTTAATACTTCAAAAAGTTAGGTGAATAAATACCTTGAAAATGTTTTCTATCGAGTCGTAGCGGGTAATTTAAAAATTCAAAACTATCCAACAGCCTCAATAAATGCAGATGAGTTGGGTTTTGTTGGCGGTCATGGCTGGAAACAGTTGTTGTGGGTGGTTAGGATCAGTCTCAATAGTTGAGATAGTCATTTGAAATCTTTCCCAGAACGGAGGAACGGAGCTAGTTAAACTGCCTTCACTATACACTGTATGGTGATAGACGAAACGTTCCGTAATTAAATGTTTCATATTCTTACTTACATCTATCTTTCAATGTGCTTTTTTACTTGCTGAGTAAGGAATTATTCTTGAACTATTCGTATATTTGTGTGGAGAATTACCCCAAATTTCAATTGTTTGAAATGAATGCAATTATTTTGTTGAATATTAAAATAATGCCACTCGTCTAACCAAATCAGGCAAAGTTTGTATTTTATTTCCTCAGACGTTTCGCAGACCAAGGCTTCATCAGTGAATATACAATAATCTAGATAATAAAATCGTCCTCCTTTATATATATATACATGCATATCGCTTAATTAAAAATATACAAGTTAGTATAGTATGTGTGTAGTTTTTTTATCTCAAAAGGTTGCCACAACAGCCTGTTTCATCCAAGACGAATCATCAGGTGGTTCAATGAGACTGTTATATACTTTATTTCCAGGACTGGGATTTTCCTCATTTTCAATCCGCTATTGACATCAAATTACCTGGTGTGAACACGTCATCATTTTATTTCACCCCACCTCGTTGTCTAAGAAAGGAGAACTGGGCAGTACATGTGACGGGTAAATGGTTCAATTATGGTGTCATATTTATTGTTATGATTCTCGATATTAACATGTGGAAAAATCAGATCTTTTATGATCCTTTTACCTTTGGACAATACACGGACTCGGATGGCTACATCTACACTGTGTCTAATACAACATTTGTAGAGAACGCGAACAAAACCACTCTTTCGCATGAATGGCGTTGGAACCATACGAATCCAATGACCAACAGAACATATGGTGAAGATGACTTGAGAATGAATTCAAAGTATTTGGGTTATTCATTGGGAGTGAAAGGTCTAGCTTTTGTTCCATCCATTGTTGCATTCATTGTGTTCGGCTTGCTGGTGTGGTTTTACGGCCGCGTGGATGCTGCGGTGAATATTGTGTCAGCTCCCAGTCAGGTTGATGGAATCGTGGTGGATCAGTGGGAATATGAAGAAAAACCATCTCATCAAGGTATGATTATGATATATATTATAACAATTATTGAATGAGGTCGAGCATGTTATGAAGAATTATCAAGCCATAAGTTAATTATCAAGCCAACCGAAGGCTGGGGTTGATAAGACAAACTGAGGGCTTGATAATTCTTCATATCTGGCGAAAATCAATTTATAAAATTTATTTAAAAAATGAAAAATTCTGTGGTTTCATTTATTCTAAATAATCCGTCTTTATATTGACCATTTCGTTTCCCCAAATCTTTCCTTTTTCCAAAAATGGTTCAAAACAATTCGTGGCTGTTTCCTTTGATATTTCTTCTTTAATTTTTGGACCAGGGAACTGGTTCCCAATCGCAGCTAATCTTCTTGTTAGAGAGCTTAAGATCTACGACGCCCCCGGCTCAACGACGCGCTTGCAAAAGAAATAAATTTGTCATGCAAGACAAAAACTGTGAATAATTTGTGGTTCCAGGGGTATTCTTAACGGCTTTGTCATTCCATGTTTTTACCGGGAAACTTCAATGTTTGTGATGATCATGTAATGGTATACAAATAATGAATGTTTATGAGTGCAATGGTAAGAATATTTCATGAGGTGAAAGATGGAATGTTCCATTCAACGAGGCGACAGCCGAGTTGAATGGAACATTCCATCTTTCACCGAATGAAAATATTCTTACCATTGCACTCATAAACATTCATTATTTGTTTTATATAATACCAAAATAGACTAATAGATTCGTATGAGAAGCACTTTGAGGGATGCGATTTATCGAAAACACAAAGAGTGCAATTGTACTATACGTTTTATTCCACTGCACTCGCAGAGAGTGCAATGGAACGTGTTCCATTGCACTCTTGGGAAATGGAATTTTTTATTCGATACCACGTGACCATAAACAGCCAATTAAACGATCAGAATTCAATAAGGTATTATATAATTTCAATTAGATCAGCCAATCAGCTTAGAGCGAGTTAAACGTGATTGGCTGATCAGATTAAAACTTGTCAAGTGTTCTTGACAAACATTGAAGATTCTCACACAAATAGGCAATGTTTTTATCTGCGACGGTCCACCTTAGTTGCAAGCGACGGTATTTGGGCTGGATCAAAGAGGGCGGATGTTGAGTCGTAGATCAGGGTGACTAATACTGATCTACTGGTGGTAATCAAAACTCGTGAAACAACGCACCTTTATGCATGGTTAGTAGATTACAAAGAGTTTTATGAAGGAGAACTATTTATTAATGCGTTCGACAAGCACAAAAATCACAGCTGTACTATACGTTCAGCTTTGATGAATGCTTTTTCAAGCAATACTTATGCATTTATAATATTAGAAGGCTATATTAATATGGCTTTAATAAAAGATTGTATTTATCAGTTTGATTCTCATTCACGAAATGTTTGTGGTATACTGGTACATGCCTGATCTAAATGATAATAAATGCGAATTTATAGAACTTTAATACTTGCAATTACTATCCTGAAGACTGCCCAAGTACCGCGTGCGCTTATGGTGTGATAATGCACGCGGGGAATGTTGGGAGATTACGAGAAAAGCGTGCAAAACACGAGGCGTAGCCGAGTGTTTTACACGCTTCTCGAGTATTCTCCCAACATTTTCCGAGTGCATTATCGCACTATAAACGCACGAGGCGAGCTTTTCTATTTCTAGAAAGAGCATGCAAGCAGTGCCACAGATCACAGTGCATTATTGCGTAATAATGCACAAGCACAAGCCAATCAAATTGTCTGTTATATTACACTTATATTATAATTGTTTATCAAGTCAAAATCTCGAAGGTTTTGAACGTTTAACGACTTGGACAAGATGGGAACTCGGTCACGCAGTCTCTGGTTCGCTATAGTACGATCGTACTTATTTAAAAATTTTTCCTTATTAAAGGCTGATTTCCACTGTTGCGTTTTCATACGTACGTATACGCACGTAAAATTTTAAATCCGTTTAAATGTTGCTTATGAAATAACCAAATAAACTAGGGAGATACTAAGCATGGGGCGAGCCTGCGCCAGAGCAATGATAGCCAGCGACTATCATGCAACAATGTTTACTAATGTCAACCTTTCTTGTTTCCGCAATTTAATTAAACTATCATTGGCATTGCAATGTATAGTGTAGAAATTTCAAAGGCAAAATTCGTAGTATTATTAACGTTGGCAATTATATTTCTTATACCCATGTTTCAGGCCTGTTCTAAACGTCGCATTTTACATGTGCCGAATGTATTCAAAACTAGAGGGCACTCAGAGGCTGCATACCTCCGCCCGCATTGAATTTCGGTCATGTAAAATGCAACTAAGACAATAGACAATGAAGGCTCATTATTGTCTTAGTACTGCGTGCATACATTAAACACGTCCTAATTACGCATTCAGTAAGTTTTTTTAATTGGCCGGGAAAAGCAAGACAAATGTTTGTTCATTTCTCGTTCAATTTTTAACCAAATTCAACCAAATTTTAATAAATTCTTCCTTGGCCGATGGGAAATGCATTAAAAAAATTTCGTGTGAATATGTGTGGTATTTCTTGAGTTATCGTGCTCACAGACAAACACACATACACACACACATACACACATACAAACCCAGATGATTACATAACCTCCTGGCGGAGGTAACAAACCCAGATGATTACATAACCACCTGGCGGAGGTAACAATAGATAATCAGCTGAAATGCCTCATTTTATCCATTGTTTTGAATGCATTCGGCGCATGTAAAATGCGACGTTTAGAACAGGCTTTATATATTTGATATTTTGGGAAATGCATTCAAAAAATTTCGAAATGCATTCAAAAAATTTAAACACGTTATTGAAATCACAATCTTTTCAATATTTCATGCATGAAATATTGAAATAAATAATATAGAATGCGTGGTTTTTGGCAAGCGCGCAAAAAATAGCAGATAGCAGATATACATACATGGCACTGCATGTAAACAAAACATTTAATTATTAAACATTTAACAAAACATTTTTTTGAGAAGAATGACAGAATTACAGAATATTCAGCCCGAATCAAATCGAAATCGGGCTTTGCATCAGAATTTGATCCGCAACTCACTCGGAAATCGAGAAAAGTAAAATTGCGATGGGCTTTATAATAATAATACTGCATGTATTAAACAAAACATTTAATACATGCATACAGAGAGCCGGATTGCAAAAACTTGCAAATAAGGTCTTTTTTTCATAGTCTTAGAGAAGAATTACAGAATATTCAGCCCAAATCAAATCGAAATCGGGCTTTGCATCAGAATTTGAACCGCAACTCACTCAGAAATCGAGTAAAGTAAAATTGCGATGGGCTTAATAATACTGACCATTCCAACTTCCATTTGTTCTTTGGCATGAAGAATATATTTCATCGCATGTCGCATGAAAAATTGTCAGCCGGTGAGAGGCGAAAGGCCCGTAAAAATTACTGTAAATCACTGCAGTGTAGGACTGAAAGTTCTCAAAATAGCCGGTGCGAGGCGAAAGGCCGGTAGGATTTAAATCACTGTAGGAAAAGTTCCGTGTACGGAATGAACCGACCATAATGCATTGCGCTTGGGCTGGATGAGCCACCAAACTGTGGGGCTCGCTCAGGCTCGCCCCAATAAAGCAAAATAACTTAGTGTTCCGCAAGTTTTAGTATGCATTAATTAACGTATTTGTAAAATATTTGAAAAATAGAAAGGGTTCAAAGTTTTGCGTGCGTGTACGTGCGTACGAAAAACGCAACAGTGGAAATCATCCTTAAAAACTGATCGTGTTTCCACATTTCTCATTCGTACTTCCACAGCATGACGTCATAACGTTGAATATGATTGTTTCATATTCAAATTTATCACGTCACTGACGATTTTACAGCCAATCAGAAACCATGAGTCTTTTAATTAAATAAATAATAAATAACCACTATTGAATGAGGATGAGCATGACATGATGAATTATCAAGCATAAATTTGTGTTATCAACCGAAGCCCAAAGCTGAGGTTACCAGCTCCTGTCTTTATTTGGCCAAGTCTTATAACAAGTATTTTAAGAAGCATTTGAATCGTCTAGTCTGCATGGTGATGGCAATTTGCTCTACAAGTATCTGTTAAAACTAAAGAAATTTATTTATCGTGTAAAACTACCCGAAACGTTGCAAATATAAAGCATTATATATTGTGTATAATCCTGGATTTGTAATGATAATCTAAATAATTGTGTACACTTTGTAGAGTGAGTGGTTGTCCAAAATATTTCCTTGTTTATAAAGAAGCTTTTGGAAATTTCGCTCTAAAGTTGTATATAGGTTAACCTAGGATTAAACTAATCACTTTTTGAACAACTGTATGGCCCTGGGGCTACAAACCATTGTGCGGTTCCGTGTGATCATAATCAATAGAATAAAGAAGATTAGGAAACTTGTTGAGGAAACTCGATGGGAGACACCATTGCTATCCTGTTCAGCTCAAAGAAGCCAGGGCCGTTGGACTTCGCCGGGCGGGTCGGTTTAGCGCTATAGAGTCTCCCAGGTTTCGACGTCAATGCCGAAGTTTTTCAACGACACTTTTGGACAATGCAATTTGCCTTCTGCTGGTTCGCCATAGAACAGTCTTTTATAGAAAGCGTGAGTCAGGCATTCCGACAAGGTGGCCCGCCCAACTGACCTGGGCTCTTTTGAGCAGGTGTTGGTGCTGCGAAAGACATGCGAGAGAGGACCCCGGTGTAAGGGTCTTCGTCACGCCAAATGATTTTCAACCTATAACTAACTATTACACCTCTACAACAATGTTAAACGACCCTTTGTTGGTTATTGCTTCTCGTCTGCGGGGATCTTCGGGTCGGGGGACAGCTGTTTCATGATAATTTAGACACAATATTATAACCACACTTATACACTTTTATATATTTTGTTATTCTGTGTTGATGTGCTTCCCTTCGATACCGTGTCAAAACTCTCTCTAAGATCTATTGTGCTCACCCTATACAATTACACCTATCAATCGCTCATTGTTCATTGTTCATTGTCAGGGGTTTATTGTTATGAGTATCCGGTTAATTATTAACTATTATGTTTCATATAACCACAACGACAACCTGAAGCCAATCTACTATGTGACTCTTTCTGACTTTTTAAGCTATTGTGCAGAGGGCCGTTGTAAGAATGCGAAATGTAAAATGTGAGATGTTACTCGTACCCAGGTGCCATAGGAACGTCTGCGGCAGGGTGATGTGTCTGGGTTTACGAAGGCTACGAAGCAGTATATCACTCCTTACTAAAGCTGGAGTAATACGAGCAACAAAATTGCTGCAACTTGCAGCAAAACTGATTTCTACGCATGTTAATTGAAATGTTTATGCACAAACATTACGGATCACAAGGAAACATGTGTCGACATTTCTACTAACATGCGTTGAAATCAGGTTTTGTTGCAAGTTGCAGCAATTTTGTTGCTCGACGTATTACTCCAGCTTAACTTCTTAAATACAAAAAAATTATGTTTAATATCTTTTCTGTTTCGCATTTAATTTAGGTGGAAAACATGATCAGGAAATGGGAATAACCAGTGAAAGTAATTCAAATGGAAAGCCTCGTCCTAAATCAGGTCCGATATCTGTTGAAGAAGTCGATAGTAAAAGTCAACCTGTGCTTACCAGCTATGAAATGAAAACGCTGACATAAAAGCGCCCCTATAGTATTAACGCTCTATGCACAAGAACCATTATTTACCGTGTAGAATTTCGTGTAGAATAGACTTGTTATATTTATTCGCATTCCTTCAGAACATTATGTATTGAAATTCAATATTCGTATGGATGTATTTCGTGTTTGAAATTTGGAGTGAATATAGAAAAGAGATATTTAGTGGTTAAAGACGTTATCAAACGACGCATTTTTTTTAAATGAGGCATAAAATAAATAATTCGCGTGTAATCCTCAAAGTTGCTTGTACGATTTCTGTTTCCTCATGTTACTAGCACATTTTTCTAATCGAATATATGACACGTTATCATCTTACTAGAAATACATGCATGCAGCAACCCCTCGCCTTTTTTAACAGAGGAAGTATAGAAATTCCATTCAACATGAACTACTCCGTGTTTAAAATAATAGTATAGTCGCTATGGTAACATGAAATTAATATGAGAAAATAATACGAGATAATTTTTTACCTAAAGAATCATTGATTTTCATAATTTGTTATTTGGAATGTAGTTTTATGTTATGTGGCTTTCAATGGGCTAAAATTTAATGTAAAATGTAACGGTAAAACATTTCGAAACTTTGCCGTGAAACTGCAGGGAAAACTGAAACACTCGTTTTGGCGACAGTAGTTTTTTCAAAAATACGGTAAAAGTATATTTGCTTTATATATAGTTGGTGAAGCCATATTTGCTGTAAGTAAAAGACCATTATAAACACGCATAAAAACACGATACGCTGTATTAATTGCTCCAAATAAACAATATTTAAAATCACTACATTTATACAATTTCATGTAAATACCAGCTAGCATAAAAACATACAATTTATTGAGTTATTAAAGAATGGCGTAAAAAATTATTCGCCGATATGAATGAAATCGAAAACACAAAGCAAGTAGGCCTACGGTATGAAATTTTAATACTGAAATGTTTATAACACTTACCCAAAATAGCCAAGAGGCCAAGAGTCTAAGACAACGATTAAATTTTATATTGAAAACATCTGGTTCGTCTTCGCCAAAATTCGTGTTTATACATGCCTTTCACACTTTGTTTCACGGTTGACAGCCACTAAAGACTGATTTCTCATCAAAGGCTGATTGCGTTTTTCGTACGCACGTACACGAACGTAAAACTTTGAATCCTTCCATTTTTTAAATATTTTACAAATAAGTTAACAAATGCATACTAAAACTTGCGGAACACTAAATTCTGTTGCTTTATTTATTTGGTTATTTCATAAGTAACATTTAAACGGATTTAAAGTTTTACGTGCGTATATATATATATATATATATATATATTATAGGTTATCATATGACGGGCGGGGTAATCAGTTTTATCACTTGAGGAACGATATAACCTCGCCTCGATTATGATACCCTGCTTATCACATACTTGTGCCTTTATCAGGGACAGAATTAAAAATAAATTTAAACAAATTAAATGAATTTAAATTAAAAAAAAATAATTTAAAATAATCATTGCCCAAGGCCCAATGCAGCAATTATTGACTTAACAGATAGAACTTAACAAAAACAAACAAAGAATAACGTATTTTTGAATGCGGCATATCACTTTCTGTTTTTCGCTTTGTATTATAATTTTTTTTCTTCGATTCAAGCTGTCAACATCGACTAAACATGAACCATGAGTCAGCCATCTTGTTTTGACAGCGACAAATATAGCGGGACAAAAGCGATATTAGTGCAGTAGTGGAAACCTATGAAGTGTTATTAGGGTCATAATTCAAATAGAACTTGAAATCCTTTCCATTTAAGGCGGTCCTAAGTTGAAAACTGTGTAGTTGTGAAGTAATTATCGAAAGGGTGTATTGCTTCTGGCCTCACGGCAGAAATATTTCTTTTTCTCGAATTAATGCAGTCCAACATGGACGGTAAAAGTTGGTATATCAACGATTTAACATCCCTTCCATTTACTATTTGACGAATAGCTTCTTTCTGCTCTTCCTTTAACTTAATTTGAGTATTATTTGTTTTTGCAAGTGCAAAATATATTGCTTCTTGTAGTATTAAGCCTTCCTCGTACAGTTGCATTCATTGCGGTCGCCATGTTTTTAGGGAGGAATGCATATGCTGTGCGACCAAGCCGATTCCGACGCAGCTCAACAGTCTGAACCAGGGCCATTGTGAGGGCCGCCCGAGCTTGGGCCTGGGGACGAGGATGAATTTGGGCAATTTTTAACACTCATCCCCAGTCGTCTCATCAACTTCGGAATGGCTAATTACAATGATAAATACCATGCCCATTGGTGACAGTCTGTGACAACTAGTCCCATCGTATGGCAATGCGAGTTGTAGCTTTTGATAAACTATAAGACGATTTATATGATTTATGGTCACATGCACTAAATGGGAATCTAATAAAGATTTACTACTATTTGACGAGCCTTTGCATGGTTTCGGTCAGCGTGCTTACAATGCTTACAATTTTCGATTTGTCTTAATCTTGATTTTCAAAATGTCTTAATAATCTTGATTTCCAATTTCTTAATTGTATGGGCAAATTATGTACCATTAAATAATGCCAGAGACCCCCAACAATTCTTGTCGCCTCATCCCTAGCTATAGCACGCACACCCCTGATTTAACCCTGCTGTGATGTGCTCTAAAACACTGCGTTTAAATTTCCAGGTTATATTTTATCTCGTATCCTATACCATAGTCTGGTTTAATGTAACCAGGAATTCTGCACGTATGTTTGTTTAAAACTTTATGGAATAAGCTTCTATTTACCCACACAGGATCTAGTTTATAAATAGGCTGTTACATAGGAAATTAGCTTTGACATTTTGGGTTAACCTAGGATTAATTTATTTATTTTATTTGCCCAAACGTAGTACAGAAATACCGTAAATAAAGGTATCTTCAACCTATATGATTACCGGCTTTAGAACAACTGGCCACAGAGGTATACGATTTTGTAGATTGAAATTTCTAGTGTGAATTTTATACACTTATTTAGACCTAACCAGGAGGCTAGGGGGCTTTAGACCCCCCC
>CACRXK020008716.1:9986-20309 GCA_902702795.2 Paramuricea clavata | reverse complement strand
TTTAAAATTTGTTGTTGTATGACAAATCACGACTTCAACTGACAGATACTTCATGAAAATAATTTGGTTTTTGCACTGCAGTATTTTGTACGTTTGCAAAAAACTTTGACAGCTTTCAAAGCAATTTGCTCTATAAAGAGTTTAATAAAACAATTATGGTATCAAATACCAATTGAAAAGATATGGACTACTGTATGGAGCCAAATGAAGAGCAGCAAGGAAACGACAAGAAAGCCGAACGTCTCACGAAAAGGAGGGAGCTAGCGAAGACGATAACGTTTGCTCGAGGAGACTGCTGAGGAAAGAGAAGCTCGCCTGGGAAAGCGTAGAGAAGGCATGGAAAAAAAGACTGCTGAAGTGAAAGGTAAGCAAAGGCTTGTCTTCACAATGCTATGTACCACTGATGCTGTAGCTATACAAGTTGAAGTATGATATTCGACCCTCTATATTCGACTATTTCTTCACAATGTTCCAATAAAGAGTTTGTCATGACACGCTCAAGTCAGTATAACCAGACTGTATTTTATTTATATCAGTTATCACAGCCACAGGCAATTTTATGCTGTCAAATACCGTCGGTTGCAACTAAGGGTGAACAGTTGCAGATAAAACATTCTCTATTCTCATTAAAAAGCCTGTAAAAGTTTCCAGTAGGTCTCTAGCCCAACACGTTCAGACCACACAAAGTTTTGTTACTTATTATTGTACACATGGGAAACAACAATTAAGTGTTGTTGTTCTTGACAAACATTGAAAATTCTAATCGCACTAATGTTTTTATGAGCGACTGTTCATCATTAGTTGCAAGCGACGGTACAACATACTATGAACATTTTTCTGACTGTGACCGAATGTGCAACGATATATTTTTCAAAGTTGTTATGAATTCCTAAAATTTGTTTATAGTAAAACGGCCTGCTCAGCACTCACTACTCACGATGATTTCATTTAGAAATGCAGTTATCAGGAAAGGAACTGATTCTAAAATATGTAAATTTAAAAGCATTGGCTAACAGAATGAAGCGATGTGAAGACAAGGTACAAACTTTTATAGTTGCTATTTGTTATAAAATCCTATAAATAAACCGATTCAACAATCATTTTGCCTCGAATTTGCATATTCTATGCTGCATGTCAGAGGCTGCATGTTTATATTTTATTTTTATAGTACAAAAATAAAATTATAATACTATGAAATAAAATACATTTCTGTTTATTGACCAGTACTTATTTAATGTCTTCTTCATCCAGCGGTCATAGTAAATTTCTACTTCTAGCCAGTAAATATTTGACAAGCAGTCTGGAATAAGCACAGGACTTTTAATTCATCAGCCAAATCCAAGTGTGCCCATCCCCCTCGCCCAGCCATTTTCCTGTAAAACACATCCCAGGGGTTGGGCATTTCCACTCGAACCTTAGCCCCGGCGGGGCATTTGAAATTAATAATTTGGATTCTTGCACTTCACTTGTGGAATTAATATTAGAATGTTAGGATTTGTAATCCAAGTGAGAATATATACATGTATATATTTTGTAATCCAAGTGAGAATATTTTGTAATCCAAGTGAGAATATACAAATGTATAGTACATGTATATATTTTGTGTATATATTTTGTAATCCAAGTGAGAATATACAAATGTATATATTCTCACTTGGATTACAAACCCTAACATTCTAATTTTAATTCCACCAAGTGAAGTGCAAGAATCCAAATTATTGAAGTCCACCTTATCACAACCCGCACACCCGATTACCTAAATATACATGAACTTACGGTTAAAGCTCAACAGCTGGCCTCTGTAGCTGAGTTGGTTAGAGCGCTGCACCGGAATCGCAGGGCCGTAGGTTCAATTCCTAACAGAAGACTTTGTGCTGCATTTTTCGCAGTCGTTCCTGGTTAGGTCTTAAAATGTATATATTCTCACTTGGATTACAAACCCTAACATTCTAATATTAATTCCAACAAGTGAAGTGTAAGAATCCAAATTATTGAAGTCCCCCTTATCACAACCCGCACACCCGATTACCTAAATATACATGAACTTACGGTTAAAGCTCAACAGCTGGCCTCTGTAGCTCAGTTGGTTAGAGTGCTGCACCGGAATCGCAGGGCCGTAGGTTCAATTCCTACCAGAGGACCTTGTGCTGCATTTTTCGCAGTCGCTCCTGGTTAGGTCTTAAAATGTATATATTCTCACTTGGATTACTAACCCTAACATTCTAATATTAATTCCACCAAGTGAAGTGCAAGAATCCAAATTATTGAAGTCCACCTTATCACAACCCGCACACCCGATTACCTAAATATACATGAACTTACGGTTAAAGCTCAACAGCTGGCCTCTGTAGCTCAGTTGGTTAGAACGCTGCACCGGAATCGCAGGGCCGTAGGTTCAATTCCTACCAGAGGACCTTGTGCTGCATTTTTCGCAGTTGTTCCTGGTTAGGTCTTAAAATGTATATATTCTCACTTGGATTACAAACCCTAACATTCTAATATTAATTCCAACAAGTGAAGTGCAAAAATCCAAATTATTGAAGTCCACCTTATCATGACCCGCACACCCGATTACCTAAATATACATGAAATTATGGTTAAAGCTCAATAGCTGGGCCTCTGTGGCTCATTTGGTTAGAGCGCTGCACCGGAATCACAGGGCCGTATAGGTTCAATTCCTACCAGAGGACCTTGTGCTGCATTTTTCGCAGTCGTTCCTGGTTAGGTCTTAAAATGTATATATTCTCACTTGGATTACAAACCCTAACATTCTAACATTTCAAATTAAGGATTTGGAGGTTTTGCGATCACTGATAACTTGATAATAATATAAAACAAAACACTTCTATCTGCAACTTTTACAATCACTGATAAATTGATAATAATTTAAACCAGTCAAGCTGTAGTTTAAATAGAGAATAATAATACATGGGTGCACGAAATACCAGATTTATTTCGAGTGTTGAACATGAGTGTGCAGCGAACAAGTGAGCGCAGCAAACGAGTGAGATGTCATGTTCAACACAAAAAATAAATCTGGTATTTCCAACCACCCATGTATTTTTCTGTTTATTATATAAAGGACAGTCTTAAATGAAAAGCGATAATGTTTACAAAAAAGCGATAATTGAAAAGGCGATAAATTTCACATGCGAGATTATCATGAATAATTTCACATGTGAGATTATCATTTTTATCAGTGGTCGAAATCTCTGTAAAACACTATACTTTATATAATAAAAAATCATAAATTTGAACCATGCTAGAGCATGACAACAGCAAAATGCTCTATAGTATGATGCACAATATTTTGGGAGGTGATCGAAATACACGAACAATAAATCAGAGAGTGTTTGCTTGGAACTCACTGGGGGGGGGGGGGGGTGCAACACCCCTGATTATTGCTCATGAGGAATTTCAGGTAGATTTCCAGTGCACTTTTAGTACGTAGATTTAAGTAGATTTGCAGAAGATTTTCAGGGGAATTCAGGTAATTCTCAGGACATGAGAAAGTGAATTTGGAAAACAACTGTATTTTCGGAAAAATTATTATATGTCTTGAAAATTTTTTGTACATCTGGAAACATTTTGGTCACCCCCCTACCCCCTCTATCTAACCTCACACACACCCTGAGACGAAGTGCTCGCAACGGAACTGAGTATATATCTTTTGAAAACAGGCGAGGGGTTATTGCATGCATGTATTTCTAGTTAAATAGCATTGAAGGATTACAGTTCATTGGGACAAAATGTATTACCAAAATCTGAAAAGGAGGACTCAATTTCCTGATATTGTGTGGAAGTAACTTGGAATCTTTCTTAGCACAATAACATATATTATTATTCCATGCAGTTCGCTGCCTTTTGCTGCATACTGGTATGTAGATTAGTAGATATCACTGAAGAATTAATGCTATACATGGTTGACTTGTAGACACATGTCATTAGCTAGTCGCTTCGTAATCATGCGAAATACATCTCCTCTTGCGTTATAATGCGCCTAGCTTCGAGGCGAAGAATGTTCTTGCCTTCCAGCCTTCGATGCACTAACTAGCTAGCTATTAAAGTGTGGTTTTAACTTGGCTTGTTGGTAACATAACACCAGCCGATCTGTGTATTGTGTAATGACAACAAGATAAACATTTATAATTTTAACACATATGATACACTATACTGTATACAGTACATGTTTGTGCTTGTTTTAACTATTAGCGCTAACTACCAGGAAAACTGCAAACTTCAAGAATCAATATTTCTGGAAAAATAAACATGCTCTTCTATTAATTAGCGGTATTACTTGTACTTAAAGTTGCATTTTTCCATGGCCCCAGCGACTTAACGCTCCATGGAGCGTCTTGTTCTTCACAATGCTGTGTGTGTGAACAAGAATTACCCTCATCTAGTGCTCATAAATGCTTAAAATGTGCATGTGCCGTTCATGCAATTTGCGGTGAAAATCCTGATGGGGATGAAGGATATGGCATTCCTGTTTTGTGCAACATTTGCCTTAAGCTTAAATCAGCAGTATCAGCTGAGGAAAAGAAAAAAACCTGTGAGTTGTTCAGGTACAGTAATGCCTGGGTCTCAGTTTGTGTATTTAGCGAAAATAGACAAAAAATCATAAAAAAATTCAAGTTTTATATGGATTTATCAAAGGAGATTCTAAAAGTTGACCTACTTTTCATTGTCATGGCAACGATCATGTGATGTATATTTCGAAAAACAACACCAAAAATGATACGTTTTATTCAGAGGCTCTGCAGCAGTATATTTCATGACTGAGAGGACGCAGAATTGCGATAATCATTCACAGATAATATCACTGTTTATTGAGTGGCAGTCTGCCGCTTATTGTAAGGGATATTATATTTCCAATAACAACATTCATTGCGCATTCAAGCCGATATCTTGAAGCATAGTTAATGCTTGAAGGGAAGTATGCCATGGTGGAAAAGACCGAGTGAACTATATGTGCTATAATTAATTTGTAATTCACAAGCAATTTTTCATTGAAAATAAGAAACAGTCAACAATTCATACTGAATAATCGCAAGATAGCGCACTTATAAGCTTTTATTTATCAGCAGTTCAAAAGGTCAGCTGTCGCAAATGATACAATACTTATTGCTATACAAAGAGCCAAATTATCACATCAAAACTGAATACTATACCGACTTCTTTGCATTGTATATTCCAAAATAATCCTGTCGCTCATATATACTATATTTTGATTTGAAGCAAATGCCCGAATTCACGAAAATACTCACACAAGAGGCGCATATTCTAACAGATGCATTGCTGACACAGATCGCACGTGCAACACATGTGCAAGATATCATCCAAACGTGAGCAGACCCAGGCATTAACATGCCTGAAGTGTTGCCTCAATTCCAAGTTTTCACAACAACAATTTCTTAACCTTTGTCTATGTTTAACAAACATTTTGTTTTCCTTTTAATAGAAGATTTTTTTCCAGAATCAAAATGTTGATGAGAAAAAGAAAACAACCACTGGTAAAACATTGGAATCTATGTACCTGCTTTAATTCAGGTTTAGTGATTTCTAGGAAAGTGAAATACGTCATCAGCTAGTAGGCCTAATTACTTTCAATAATTGACAGAATACCCACCAATTTTACAATGAACCGTTTTGATGTTTTTGTGCAGATATCGTCACACAAGACAAAATGAAATGGTGGTTGCAAAAACCCAAGAATGGCAAAAATGACAACAAAAGGGAATAAAACCTCTACTGGCACTGATGAGGCAAAGAAAGCCTGGGGAATCTGTGTTACATGTTTTAGGTATAGCTATATACAAGATACATTATATCTTTACAGCCATATATCATAGTATGTCTCATGACAGAATAAATAGTCGTTGTTGGCTAGTTAAATTATTATCATTTTGGTTTTAGAGCTGGGAAAAGCCCAGATGGGTATCAGTTATGCCGTAGAGACAAAACAACTGTAGATCACCATGCTTCATGGCGTCATGAAGATAATTTATTTGAAGTTGTTGTTAAACCATGCTATGACGAATCTGTTTGCAAAGCACAAGAAGAGTGTGAAGGAAACCAGTGTTAAAAGTGGCAGTTGGATAGATTCAACATCAGGTAGGTCTGATATAGAACTATTCCCAGTGACAGGAGTAAAATATAATTTAAGAAATATGTATTATTATTCAAGAAAAACCATGTTAGCTAGTAATTACAAGTTAGCTAGTAATTATTACAGTCCAAAAAATCCAATAAAAGAGCTGCTCAAACCACTGATCCTGTTGTACCCCCCAAAAGTACAGACTGTTCTTTGTTTTGATAACAAAACTGTTCCAGAACATGAACAAACTGATGAATTGTTACACTCAAAGATTGGCAGCCTCATTGGTGAGTTTAAAGAATTAAAGTTACAACTGACGTCAACGATAAAAGTAAAAGAAACAGGCCCAAAGCCACTGGTAGCAGTTGATGCAAAGTGCCTTCCAGAAACTACTGAGCTCCTACTTCATTGGCCTGAGGTGAAAAACATTCTTGACTTGGTACAAGTTTGCAAACATGTCAGGGTTTTTTCTGGAAATGTAAAAGAAGGAATTCTCTCAGTGGTTCGGTGCGAGACATGCTTTGCCTACCTCAACAATGTCAAGAAGAATTCTGCATTACAAGTATCAAACCCAATGGCTATTGCAAGAAAAGGACTTGGCGGGTAATTTGCTGCTCAATTGTACATATTTTGATTAAATGTTGAACCATTTTTGGCCCATGTCTGCACATTCTTACAGTTTTCCTTATTGCATTAACACAATACTAACGCTAGACAATAATATTTACATTTCCGCTAGTAATGTTAAAGAGCATGTTACTTTAGCTGGTGGTCATGCACATACGTTTTGAAGCATTACAGGTACGTTTAAGCTTGTTGTATATAATTTACAAGAAGTTTAAATTGCATTAAAATAGAGGTTCATTTTCTCTAGGTATTTAAGAAACCTGGGATAGATCTTCCCATTGACCTGATTGCAATAACTGATCTGGCCATTAAATGAAAAGAGCCCTAATTAGACCAACATTTCTAATGGCATAAGCAAGCTGTTTTAACGGCACTGACTACGGGGTTGTATATCGTATTAATACTTTTTAATTTTCTTTGGATTGAAATATGGATAATTTCTATTTTGTCTTTGAATAGTACCAACGAGAGTGTAAAAAAAAACAGGAAGAATGAGGTCTCATCGCTCTTTTGTATGCCGCTGAAGTATGGTGCGACAGGCAAATTGCAATATTTTTATCAACAACCTTGCCTTCTACAAAGCTTCCTCCCTACATCTATGTTACAGCTGACAAATCTACACCAAACAGAATTTCCAATCAGGCAGGTACGGTTTGTCCCATGGTCACAGGTCGTCGGAAGGCAATTGTGGTAAGCGCCCCAGAGGTGTATGAGTCAGCTGAGTCGGGTATTGATGGTGATGTCAGTGGAGCTCATGCACCCGAGCTAGCAACAACAATTTACCAAAACATTACAGGTGCATATCCAAGATTCATCACTCCACGGAGCATGGATGGGAACTGTGTGTGATGGACCTTATGAACTGCATCAGAATTAAAAAAAAAAAACACTATCTACCATTTTAAATCACAAGAAATATGATCCAAGTCATTTCGCAGTGTTATGGGATGCTCAGCATTTTATTGATCTGGCATTTAGTGATGTTTTTGAGGGAAAAATTGGTGCTTCAAAGGAATTTGTATGTCAACTGGTTCAAAGAACATGTGTTGTGCATCGAATTTTTCAACGAGGAAAGATGCTGAAGCATGCTATGTCCATGGGGGAGACACAAGATGAGTTTGTGTTGAGGTTAACCAGCAGAGCTTGCAGCACCAGATTTTCCACTTTACCACTCTTCATTAAGACCTTTAGAGAATTTCAGTATTCGGAGATTAAACAATATATATAAACAATATAGGCGTAGATTTTTCCTCGACCGTTGTGGTATTTGCGACACCTTGAAACCTCTGATGGATCTATTAGTTGCACTTCAAAGTATTACTTGTCCATGCTGGAAAGTATTAAGTTGGTGGCCAAATCTGAAGTCCCATATGAAAATATGAAGACAAGTCTATACATCGATCCTCCATCATCTTTGTTCCCACTGCTGAAGGAACACTCTCAAGATATACTCTCAAGCAAGTTCAAAGGAACAAAACTTGTCCAAGGATGGAAAGTTGTATCCAAAGAAACCAGTGTCGATGATGAAGGAAATCCAATCACCATTCATCATTGGAATGCTCGGGAGACAAAGGATGTCGAAACTAATTTGGAAGTTTTTATTTCTGATCTTTTGTTATCCTTTGACAACCGAATCACCAAAGGTTCTGATGAGCCGATATCCATTCTCACTTGCTTGGATCTCAACACTATTTTCAGCTTTCTTTGTGCTAAACGCTTGAGGAACGGCTATCTTTTGGTGAGGCATCCCTTGAGAGGTATGGCAAAGTCAATTTTGCTTACGTATATTCCTTAGACCATGTTAAGAAGCTCTCATGTGATCTTGAAGAAGTGGATTTGCTCTTTGATCCCGCCTTTGCGCACATTGTCTTACACAAGATCAAACAAGCGCTGAAATTGTTTTTGTGGAAGAATAAAGGAAAATATCCAATGAAATGGTTTTCACTTTCATCAACAGAACCAAAGTCTTATGGTCCCTTGACAGAACTTTCGATCAATGACAATGAGTCGGTTCAAAGTCAGGATGAAGAAGGTAACAAGTACTGGCTCGGTAATCTCTACTCTCTCACATTTGGGTCAGAGAAACCAATTCATGCCGAGCTGAACGAGGCGGCCGTGTACGACAGCATTTATTGTGATGAGGAAATTTACAGTGCTATTGGCATTGAAGGTTGTGTCACAATCGATATTGCTTTGGCCAAAGGCGGGACTGAAGCTGTAGTCGAGTCTTTTTACAGCATCATGAAATCGCAACAATCCACAAGGGGTCAATCAAATGAAACATTGGCCTTAAGGAGGTGAATGTTACTGAGTGGGTTGATCTAAAAAAATATTATAAACATTCCTTGGATTTGATTTTTTGTGATGTTACTCTCAGTATGCATCCACACCGGGAAAGCTGAAAAGTTAGCTTGGCTAACTATGACTGTGTAGTTTAAATATTATAAGAAATTATTTTAAAGGATTGGCTATTTTTTTTATAGAACGAAGCTTGACTGGTGCATGCCCCCAATTTTGTAAGCAAGATGGGCAACTAAAGATATCGCCAAATTGTATCTTGATGGCGAGAAAGACACCTTGCTCCCCAAGCATTCATTGCCTATCTTAGGAGATCGGGCAAAATATGTAAAGGAAGGGAAAGTACTTAAACGCCATCGCACAGAGGACGTTTCTTTGTCATTTCTTTTGTAAATATTTGAATATTCACTGAGTATAACTTATACTTATAAAGTTGTCTGCTTGTTAAAGTTGTACACAAATAAAACATTCTAACTTCGAATTCTCAGCCATAACATTCATTGTAAGGTTAATTAAAGGAAATTGAAGACTTGAAGTTGTTTATTATAATTCTGTTTCTACTTCAGCCTTTAGACGTACAGTAAGAAACGATTTTTGATTGAGAACGGAATGAGTAGATGAAGTTGCGACTTTGTGGCGCATGTCAAAGTGTGGAAAACACACTTTGCGCTGTCACTGGCGCATGTTTCTCAACCTGGAATAGATCTTTGGTGCACGTAAAACAAACTTTCCATCCTGGGTACTGTGTATTCAGCTATTAAACTCCCCACACTTTTTTTTTTGTGTTGGTGTTGTGTACTCAGGTGAATAATATGTTTGCGATGTTACTCTGAGTGCATATCCACACCAGGCGAGCTTGAAAAGTATGCCCGGCCACGGTGGGATTCGAACTTACGACCTTTGGAATACTAGCCCAATGCTCTTCCAACTGAGCTACGCGGTCAGGACGGTTCGAGTAAGTGATATTTCGGAACAGTATCTAGTTCCTTCAATACCAATGTGTTCTTGTAATATGAATTTTTTTTTGTGTTGGTGTTGTGTACTCAGGTGAATAATATGTTTGCGATGTTACTCGAGTGCATATCCACACCGGGCGAGCTTGAAAAGTATGCCCGGCCACGGTGGGATTCGAACCTACAACCTTTGGAATACTAGCCCAGACCTTTGAAATACTAGTCGTCCTGACCACGTAGCTCAGTTGGAAGAGAACCTACGACCTTTGGAATACTAGTCGTCCTGACCGCGTAGCTCAGTTGGAAGAGCATTGGGCTAGTATTCCAAAGGTCGTAGGTTCGAATCCC
>CACRXK020008715.1:4761-20310 GCA_902702795.2 Paramuricea clavata | reverse complement strand
AAAAAAATAAAATAGGTCGCAATGCGACTCAATGGGTTAACTATAAACACAGGCAAATAGGCCAGTTAACCCATTAAGCACCAGCGCCCTTACCTTGACGAGTAAAATCATCTGGTGTTAGACAGAGTAAAATAATAAATTAGGGCAGAATGCGACTCAATGTGTTAACAACACACATGGGCAGATAGGCCAGTTAACCCCATTAAGCACCAGTGCTCTCCCCTTAATGAGCGAAATCATCTGGCGTTAGACAGAGTAAAATAATAAATTAGGGCACAATGCAACTCAATGTGTTAACAACACACATGGGCAGATAGGCTAGTTAACACATTAAGTGCCAGCGCTCTGCCCTTAATATTGTCCTGCGATAGGCAGAGTAAAATAATAAATTAGGCCGCATTAGGGCACAATGCGACTCAATGGGTTAACTATGTACACATGGGCAGATACTGCTACTGAAACGACTTTTATATAATTATGTGATTACAGCTCGGAATTACAGTGGGTTCTGCATATATAAAGATTTTCTCTGGATTCGATGTTTCACTATTTAGTATCGAGTAAAATCAACAAATAATTATGGGTCAAACGAGGATGAGAGTATTTTAAAGTTGAAACATAGTTGCAGAACACTCATCAAAGCTTTAATAATATTTTGTTCATCTGGAACTTGAAATGTCCTTTGTGTATTGATAAGCAATTCATGCATGACTTTCATCCTGATTTGACAGAGGCTATATAAATCTAAAATACCAGTTTAAAAACTTACATTATCAAATGAACCAGTGTTGCCAGTATGCCTGATTCAGGAGATGATTCTTGATTGGGCAAAGTTAAACTAGACTGGGCTACTAGCAAGTGATATGTCGCAGGATTTGAGCTAGTAGTGAACTGGATATTTCAATGTTGTGTGCACTTTTTTCATCGTCGCTGTTACTTTCAACTAGAACCTACATATACAAAAAATAAATAATCTTACATTCGTATCGTAAACGTGAAGCTATAAGAACATATTTTGAATAATTGATGTCCGCTGTCGTGATTTGGCCATCAGCAAACAACAGTCGTCGACACGAAGGTGAAGAAAGTAAATAACATTTGCCAGAATTAGGCTAGTACAGCACGAGACGTTTCTTGAACGTATTTTCCTAATAAATTGTTTATTTGTTCAAAATATACTGCAACGAACGAGGTTTTACGCTTGTATTTTATCCGTATCCCTCGTCGAAGCAAATCCCAACGGCCAACGTTCGATAATGGCGCCAAAAGTTAGTACGCATGCTCGAGAATGATCGCAAACCCGATTGCTTACGGGCGCGTGCATTCTCGTTCCCAGTTCCCGCGATCATTAATATTAATATTACACCTAGGCCTTATTCTATGATTACACGTTCAATTCTCGTGATTAATTTTTACAAATACCGTATTTATATTTACGATAATATTACTAAAAATCTGGAAAACAAATTTCAATCCCCTACAAAATGAAACATCAAATCTCACCTTGTATAAATTAATCCAAAAAACGTCCTCTTCTTTTTCTTTGCGAGCATGTGCATTATGCGGAAGTTAATTTGATACGATCATACGACGGACGATCGACACAATTAAGAGTCGATTTGACGGAAGGGTCGATTTGACACAATATTAATAGTCGATTTGACACAATTAAGAGTCGATTTGACAGAAGAGTCGAATTGACACATTTACGAGTCGATTTGGCACATTTAAGAGTCGATTTGACAAAAGGGTCAATTTGACACAATTAAGAGTCGATTTGACACAAGGGTCGATTTGACACATTTAAGAGTCGATTTGACAGAAGGGTCGATTTGACACAATTAAGAGTCGATTTGACAGAAGGGTCGTTTCGACAAAAGGGTCGATTTCATTCCAGGGTCGATTTGACCTATGCGAGAGTCGTTCCGCGATGGTGAGCCGAAACGAAGCTCATAGGGGCCAATGTGTTGATCAAAAGCGGCCCCTTTATGTGGGGCCAAAACAAACCCGGACGTGAGAGTCGTTTTGGTCTGTGGGGCCATATTGGCAATTGATGGGGCTAAATTGGAAAATGATGGGTCCGTTACGGCAAAGGGTAGGGCCAATTTGGCTTTCCTCCATACCTAAAATGGCTCCGTCGGTGCCGATCCAGCTCTCCAATGCCAAAATGGCTTTCACATAGGGCCAAAACAGCTTTGGCCCCAAAAGGGCTGAAACGGAATTTGGGGTCGATTTGGCCCTTTTTAATTTACAGTGTATCTCTTTGGGCACGGGGATCGCCTTCATTGGTGTTGTCTTCGTTGTCCTTTGAGTTGTGTTAGTATACTCTTGTCCGTCTTATGACGTTTTAATTGTGTTATTTTGTTGATATGTCATGTGGCTTGTAATGTCGTTCTGCTCTGCTCTGCTCTGCTCTGCTCTGCTCTGCTCTGCTCTGCTCTGCTCTGCTCTGCTCTGCTCTGCTCTGCTCTGCTCTGCTCTGTTTGTGTTTTATAGGCGCAGTGGTCTTTACTAAACCTCGCTCGGTTGGCGGGGACATTTAATCACATTGCTCAGAAGAAAGCTAGCAGTTTTCAGCCGAAAATTTAGCAAAATTTTTAAAAAACTTTTTAACATTAGAATGTTTTTAATTAGATCAGTTACAAAATTCAAAGTTACTATGTATTCTACTGATCGCCTCAACAGTATATATATATATATATATATATATATATATATATATATATATATATATATATATATATATATATATATATATATATATATATATATATGCTACTTACATATATGTATTTCAGCGCCGGGAAATTCGAACGCGCGCGAACAAACAAGTTAACGCGTCAGCGAACGGTTGATGATGATGCAATCACGTAATCAGTAACAAAATCGTGAACAAAATCGCCTGATGATCGTCTAGAAAGGACGTGAAACTCAGAGTAGCGATATTTAATTTTAAGATATAGACAATCTATATATATATATATATATATATATATATATATAGTATATACGATATATATAGTATATACGATATATATATATATAGATATATATATATATATATATAAAGATATACATATATATATATAAAGAGATATATATATATATATATAATATATATATATATATATATATATATATATATATATATATATATATATATATATATATATATATATATAATTTATATCTTTCAGCTTCAGTTAACTTTCAATTACTTTAAAATGCACCTTTTGAATAACCAGGTGTGTTTATATTTAATACTTTGTCTTTGTATATAAGTCGTTCAAATCATCGTCATTGTTTCTCTTCAACAAAATCGTAACCCTTTAAAAGTTTTATAAGCAGCTGATGTAAGGTCGATGTATGAGGTCGATGTAGGGTCGATGTGAGGTCGATGTAGGGTCGATGAGAGGTCGATGTGAGGTTGAAGAGAGGTCGATTCTCTGGGGATGTGTAGGGGTTCTGTACGGGTTCTGTAGGGGTTCTGTGGTGGTTCTGTGGGGGTTCTGTAAGGGTTTTGTAGTGGTTCTCTGTTTGTAAACACCAGTACGTAACGGGACTTATGAGCACCTGTTCAGAACAACTCATGAGCAGGCATAAGGCATTTCTACACAGTCAGTACTAACGGAATAAGCTGCCAATTTTGCGGAAAGCAATTTAACTGTAGTTACAATCTACGAAGACACGAGTCCACTGCGCGGAACAAGAAAGAAACGTGTCTCAAACAGACTCGGATGGCCAGGAAAGGGATTTCCAAGACGGTGTTTCCACAACTTCAACTCATGGGTCTGAGATTTCGACTGATAATGAAACTGAAGAAGAAATGGACCCTTGGATACCGTTGATAGAAGAAGCAAAGCAAAGAAGTAATATAGCTTTTGAGGAAATGAAAGAAAGCCTTATAAACAATGGTCTAGATGAACAATCCGCGAAGGACAATCCTTACTCTAATATTCTGCCTGAACTCCAGAAGGAACTGGAAAATATTTATATGGAGCGTCTCGTGTAGATGAGACAACTAAAGAAAGATCCAGCACATAAGAAAATTAGGCAGACAAAGGATGCGCTTGAGGAAAACGATGACCTTGATCCAGAGTAAGCTATGGAAGCTGATATTGATAAGAGGAAAATTCTTATAAAACGGCTGTTAAAGGACTACGATTTTGCTGAAGGGAACAATGATGATGATTTGAACATGCAAAAACATACCAATATTATAAAGACACGGCATGTAAACTTAAAGTCATTAAATAAATTACTTTTCCTGTCTTTTCTTGTAATTTTTACATGGGTCGATCGGATACATGCACAATGAAATGGCAAAACCGCGCGAAAATGCATACATATGTGTACTAATCAATTTTCTGCAGCGACTTCAACAAGCGAAGAATGTACTCTGTCTTCGGGCCATCGGGCCTAAACGTACCTTATGAGCAGATGAGCATGTGCTCATGAGCAGTTATGAGCATGTGCACATAAGCTCATTAGTGTTTGTGACTCCCTATTTAGAAAATTTATTCTTTGGTTTTATTGTGTTTCATTGTTATAATCAGCCATGCAATCACAGAACCTATAGCGTCAAGATCACCCTATTTTGCATGGGGTAGAACAGTTCTGAACAAAGGCAAATGACCCATAACAATGGTACAATCCTTGTATGATTCGGTCGTCAGAATTTTCATTGTTTGGAAGCTCTCGCCATTCCCCATGCGATCCAGCCTCGTATTATTTTCAGTTTTATACAAAAGCCAATATTCAAAATAATTTTTTGTCTTGTACAGGGTGTATCAAAAAAACGTACACCCTTTCAAATTGAAATTAGCCATAACTTTTAAATATTCGTTGCTCTGCAGTAAGCTAGCCCATTTTATATCTTATGCAGACTTGAATAATCTTAATTTAAACATTGTTCTTTGAGTTGTGTATTTGTTCATACAGATAGAAGTTATCTTAAATTCCCATGTGCAGAAGACCTTGTGTTTTCACGCATCATTAATTCGAGAAATTATACGGCTGTCAAATTACTACAATACAGGGTCTATAAAAAAGAATTAGAAATCCACTTTGCAATTCTTAAGCATAAAAGATTTTAGGCCCCTGGGGATTGAAATCGAATTGGTAATAGATCATATTACTGTTGTTGTACTGTACTTGTAAAATAACAACTTATTAAGTGTACTGTCATTAATTAAATGCATAAATTTTGCTTTATACACTCGGGTGTGCAGTAATTTTGACAGTTGTGCTATTTTAAATTCCCAGGCACCTAAAATCTTTTGTCCTTAAAACAATGTCGATTTCTTGGGATATTCCGAGGTTGCGTTTTTTATACACCCTGTAAAGTAGATTACGGTTAATTTGAATTTGAAAGGGTGTACGTTTTTTTGAACACGCTGTACTGTATATATATGTAAGCGCCTTTATGGTGTTTTTTTTTCGCTTTTGCTTTCGTCGCAAGTTAATTGGAGAGCGCGAGTGTCAAACAACGATAACCACTAAGCGGTATATCGAATGTCATCAGGTTTATCCATGGACAACAACATCGAGGCCATGTCGACTTCTACTGAATCTATTCACCATGTTTGTGGCTTGAAAGAATCAGATCTAAACGAGTTTTTCTTAGCTCACGACCCTGAGTTTAACAACGAAGACTTGCATGACCGCGTTTTGATCTTCGATGTGATGAACGAGCAAAGACAAACCAATAATGCTGTCTCAACTACGACGCCTATACTGGGAGTCAGACTAGAAACATGTAGTATTGCAGTAGAAGTAATTTTGCCGTCCCCTTGCGCTGAAGGAGGTTTAAACCTGAAAGAAATCGAAGTCATTTCAGAACAAGTTAAGGTCTCAGAACGCAAAAGACATTTAGACGATGCCGAACAACAGCAGTCCCAAAATAAGAAATCCAGAGCAGAGTACGAGAGTGACATAGACGAAAATATAGGCACGGCTGTTCCTATCCAAGTCGAAACAACTACCGAATTTGGAAATGATAAGCTATGCACAAACGAGAATATGGCGGAATATGACTTTGTGAATTCAGAACCCGTAACTATACGCGCGCACAAGATATTCGTGCACGCGACATTCCTAGCCGTACATAGCAAGTACTTTCGAGCAATGTTTTACTCGGGAATGAAAGAAGCAACGTCTAAAGAAGTGCATATCAAGATACATGAGTCCGAAGAACAAAGTCATTTAAAAATGCTTGAAGCCATATATCGTCCATATATCCTTGATAATTCATCCATGGAGGAATTGTTGATTTGACACCTGATTTGAGGTCAGGTGTCAATTGGGACGCAAGTCCTGTTCCTTTCCCCAGTCACACTTATGTCCTCTGTTTATTGTAGATGCATGCGTAATGATTGTGTTGTGACAAATGATTAAATTAAATTAAATTAATTGTTACAGATACTTGAACTGGCTGATAAGTACGATGTAACGTATGTATTCCGGAAGTGCAAATACGTAATACATAAATGCAATCTTAGCATTGCTGACTGCGAAATGATCATTAACTGTATCGAAATCAAGCAAAAGATGCCATCCACTTCTGACCTGGCTGAAACCGTAAGAGGATTTTTAGCGAGTGAATTCAATCCATTTGATACAAAATGGGAAACCGACAAGTTTACTAGCTTATCGGAAACATTGCTGCGTGTTTTGTTAGGTTGTGAGAATTTAGAAACACGATCTGAAAATACAATTTTTCATGCCTTGATGTACTGGATTGTAAGTACTGGTTACAACTATCACATTATTCCAAACGAAACGGAATCTCTTTTAAGTCTGGTTAAGTTTGGATTACTCACAATTGACTATCTTTATCATGTCGTACAATACCATCACATTGCGAAAGAAATGCCATCATTCTCAGAGCTGTACCTGAATGGAATCACATATCATGCCTTACCAAGCTCAATGAAAAACATTGTACCTACTCGACCGAAATCTCATGAAAATACCGAGCAGTATACATGGGTGATAACCAAGGATGAAATGGAAGCCTTACGGCAAAAAGGAAGGTTAACCGCGGAAGAAACGGAAAACGAACCAAATATCGCATCCGACAATTGCCTTATATCTCCTAGATTTTGGTGGTGCGGTTATGAGATGCAAATGAACATGTTCCTTACCAAAACTTTCTCATTATGCCTGTACGGGAAGTTGCATTTACTTGTTCATGGCTTGAAGAAAAGAAGTAGACTTCCTGTTAAGTGGTTCATACGATGTGATGAAATTAAATTCTGGCCCACATCTTTCGTTGCATACACGATTTTCACTTTTGAAACAAAGAGTTCAGGCGAGGATGTAATAATACGAAAACGTCCAGAGATTGAGAACGGTCGTTTAGTAGTTCCTCAAGCAATCACTATTGGCATATGTATTAGTCATGATCCGAGCAGACTCCGATAACTGCACGCGTGTGTTAGGAAGACTTCAGAAACAATGCCTATCATAAACTCGTGTTAAACATTTATATAAGGACCCTTTAACTATTGGCTGTTATTAATTCATCCAGTCAAAAGTTAGGCAGTTTAGTTTAATTAGCCTTTCTCACGAAGGCCAAAATCCGCCATTTTGGGTATACTGTCTGCCGTCGTGAAACATTCTAGACAATTCAAACAACGTGAAAAGCGACTTTTAAAAAATGTTTAACTGTTAATTTACCATTATACAAACAACTACAATACTAAAAAGTTGTATTTCATGGTGTGGAGACTCTGAATCGAGGAAAAGGCGGTACCCCCAAAATGGCGGGAAAAGCGGCCGTGAGAAAGCTAGTTAGACGCAAGCACTCCCAGCGAGCTTGCAAATTGGTTTTCGCCAAGTGTAGCAAAGAACCTTATAAAATATATTAGGAACATTTCAAACATCGTTTTCATGTGCCGCATCTAATGGTATATAATTTGTTAAGTTCAATGCTTGAAACAGGCCTTATTCATGTTTTGCATGTTGGTTTGCATGCAACTTCATGTACACGTTTAGGCGTATATGCATATATTTAACTCTGTTCTCTTTTTGATTAAGTAATATAACGACATATTACTATTTTAAAAATACTGTGTATTTTGCATGCTAGCCTACTTCATTTTAAGATAAATAATTGCAGTTAAAATCTTCAAATGTAGAAGACAAAGGTTTGGCTTGTCCCTTTCCTCGACGTGTGTATCACATGCATACGTCGTGTAAACCGCATGGAGAATCAGAGAGAGTCCACATGTAGGATGCTTGTCACCCAATTGCAGAACTCGATATACGACAAAGATCCTGGTTCATGCTGGTTCGTTTCTTTACAAACTAGTCTCTGCATTTATGGCTTAATATAATTGTGGTTTCAGCATAATGAGTCAAGCGCCCCCCCCCCCGTAAATGACTATGCACTATATAGCATCCTTAACAATATTAAATTGCTCTCTATTCTAAATTTTTAGCTCAATTTAACTGTGGTTTAGACGTCATGAATCAAGCAGTTTCCGCCCCTGAAAGCGTACAACAACCTGGTGCACGAGAAAATGTCGCATACTTTACAAACACCGAGAGAAGGTAACTTTTCAATTCGATAAATTATTTAGTCCTACCTCGATACGATAATTGATAATGTATACAAATGAATATAGTATACCACAAAATCGGCTTTCTTCCTGACATGACGTGTCATGATTTTAAGAAATCTTGTGCGCGAATAATAGAATCTTACTTGTGCATCTTAACTCCTGTATAATGTTTTGTTTTGTAAGCTATTTTATGCTGTGTAGAACACCATTCATTTTAGTGATTTTACTTATTATAACTACTTCTTAATTTGTACACAAAGTTAAAAATCTTATTAATAATTCACGAGGAAAATACAAAAGAAATGAATGTTTAATCAATGTTTGTAAATCGGATGAAGATTTGTCCTGATTTACATAAACTTCAGCTATTATTTTCTCGGGTAGCCTCCTCCGCAGGCATCTTACCCGACGAATCGGGTGGTGGGAAAAAGTTTGGTGAGATGCCTGCCATAAATCGACACAAAAATTTGCACTGCGCATACTGGCTCGCGCATGCAAATTTCGACAAACGCAAACTTAGGGGGAGTAGGAAGGGCTTACAGCAAGGAGTGGAGAAATTTTTGTTTTCAACACGATGGCTTATAAAACTAAGACGAATACCTGTAAAGTTGACGAATAATACTGCTCATAAACATTGTAAATACACAGGGAACTTTGACTAAGGAGCTGAGAACGTTAGCGTGAGCCGAAGCATCGATTTACTGGGATTGTTTAGAGACAACGACTCAACGAGTGACTTTCCAGAGCAGCGAATTCACGTTGTTGTCGATTCACGTCAAGACAGGGTGTCAATTGAACGTTTATCGTTGATAATATACAAATTTCTACTCAAATTGTTGACGACATTTTATATCATAATATTAAAGCTGAAATTGCAGTGATTCATTCGAAATTATAACACGAAAAGGAACGAGCGAAAATTATCCATATATAAAATGTAAATTCAACTGTTGACATCTGTGACTGTGCCTTCGGTATCAGTAGGGCGTTTATAAGATAATCTTATAAGATCTTATAAACGCCCTGGTATCAGTTAAATATATACCTAATATTAATGGCCCTGTTTTATATATGGGTGTGAGTAATACCTAGACATATATAAGGGAATAGACATAAAGGAATAGAAAAGACAACTGGAATTTAATAGGAATCTAATAGTTTTGCAAGTGACGGTTTAATAGGGTTTATGTGACATTCATCTTGCTTGCCAAAGTTCACAGGCAAAATATTTACATGGGTAAAATCCATCAATTTTGCAAGGCAAATTTCCATGTAAGTTGTAGCCACACAAATAGTCACTGAGGAAACTTCCCAGTGATAGTTAGTGTTTTGCTATTGTTATATTACACAGCAACCACCCAATTCCAATTATTGAACTATATTAATTGTAAGTTTACAACAATTAATACATTTAGTAAGCTTTAGCAGGGATGGATCCAGCATGATCTGGTAGGGGGGGGGGGGTGTGCTATGCCAGCTCTGGTGCTGAGTTGTATCGGGTCATGTGTGCCGCCCGCCCACCAACTTGCTTCACTACTGCAAAGTCTTGCTTGACTATTGTATTTGAATTGTAATTGTCGTTCACAGTTCGCTTATCATCATGTTATTACTCATATTACTGTATCTCATTTTGTCTCTAATAATTTTTGCTTATCATGAAAAATAGCACCTCCTCTGCACCCCCTCTGGCCAGGGCTAGGGGGGGCACCCCCCTAGTAAATCCATCCCTGAGCTGCACTCGCCCATTGAAGAGTAAAATTGTCTGATGTTAGACAGAGTGAAAGCAGGCACTCCCCTGCCAGCTAGGGATGAGACAACGAGAACTTGTTGTGGGCCCCTGACATTGTAGGCTCTTACATGAAAAACCTAGATATACTATATTTTAAACCAATATATGTCAAGAGCAATTTTATTTGAACATGAACAAGGGAGATACATATAATTAGACTAATTAGAGAATATGCAGATACATCATAAATTCATTTATTTATCAAATCATGGATCATGTCATGTGGCCAGTAAGTGTAACACAACTAGGCATATAATATATTAGAAAGAGGTTGTTACATATCATGTGCCAACTGCTTTTCACAGGCATGGTGCCACAATGTAACTTAATGGATTTAGCATATTTACATGATATTAAGGGGGTAAGGGAGTTAAAAAAACTGCAATTCCAATTTAACTATTCAACCAAGTGAAGCCTGGTTCACATATACCTACTGTACGTTGGCAGGCTATTGTCGTTAGAAGCTCACCCAAATAATTCACAAAAGAATGTATGCATCAACAGCTGTAAACAATGATAGTGCAGGCACAGAGGTGCAGGCATATGTAAACCAAGCAGAAGCTTATAATTTATTAAGATGCCAACAAAATCTTGATGTTCGTAGTAATCAAATTTCTGTATTTGATATTTCTCTCCTCACTTATTCAAATGGTTGCTTCAACAGAAAGATCTTTTCCTTCTATATATATCAATTCACTGAGCATGTTGCCAAATGCTTGATGATTTGACTAAAATGAGTGAAATATAATCAAAATTCAACCCCTTTGACATGTCAAAATATTATTCCAGAAAACAATACAATTTAATATAATCCCTTTATTAAACAAATTATACCTTTCGTATCGTCCCATTCTTCGTTTCGCATTCGAAATTATGCCAGATAATTTCCTCAAATTGTAGTTCCTCGGCTGAACAATGGAGCGGAACTCTGAACCCATACATTCAATACATATAATTTTGTATTTTTGTAGACATATAAATTTGTAAACACTTGGCTGCTTCGAGCGAGCGATTCAGAATTTGCACGTCGTTTTTAGACCGCGGGAGATATTGCGACATATAATCCTTTCAATTGACCGACTAATTTTCGTATAGCTTGAATATTTCGACGCATTATAAAACATTTTTAAAGTTTTTAATGTTTTTTAAAATCGCAAGCTTCGCTCCTCGCCCGAAGATTTCAAACTGAATATATAATAAAGGGTCAAAAGCCTACTTAGGGGGTGGGGTACATTGACACGGCCACTTGGTACATTGACACGTCCATTTTGTTCGATTTATGGCAGGCCTCTCTCCCAGAAATTTTTTTTTCAAACTCATTCGTAGACTAGAACCCATAGAGAGGCCTGCGGAGGAGGCTATTTCTCGGGTTAGACAATGTTTATTTTTAAATTTACTTCGCCAATTAGATGGCTAATATAAGATGGATTTTTGAATTTACTTCGCCAATAACATTCGCATCCGATCTTTATCTGATATACAAACTCTCGCCTTCGGCTCGAGTTTGTATATATCAGATAAAGATCGGCTGCTCATGTTTTAACTCGTACTTGTAATCAACATTTTATGACAAGTTCCATTTGTATTATTTTCAGAAGAGAAGCAGAAGCTATAGTTCATCTATTGGGAAACCAAGACCACAAGTACGTAAAACAAATATTCGCGTGTAAAACTAGAACTATAGAACATTTTCATCTTAATATTTATGTATATATATAAATAAAAAATATTCAGGACTCTTAATGAACGGCTGTAGTGGGAGGACAATTAGCATGTAGATTTTAATCAACTAGCTTTCCGTATTGTTTATAGTATTCTTAATACATACTGGGCTTTTAAATTTAGCATTTTCTCTATAATACATTTTAAATCAGATAAACACTTGTATATATATATAAGACAGATATTTTACTGTAAATCATCTCCACTGAAGAAGCCGTAACAGGCGAAACGTATAGAAAATAAATATTTTTATAAATTTATGTCTGAAGAAGCACTACAACAAAAGCTCATATTAGTCCAGCATGTTTCCTCCAACACATTCATATAAAATTATATACCGGGTGTCTCAAAAAAAGTATCGGTGTTTAATTTGTTATACCGTTAATACTGGACAAGGAGTTTCAATCAAATAGATTTCACTGAATTCAGAATGGCCTAACTTAAAATTGATATATGATTCGAAGATATTTGGGCAATATTGAATGAAATTCTACAGTTTCATTTCAAAGAAGCAATTTTGAAAATGCTTAAAATTACATTAAATCGGCCTATGAAATTAACATTTAATTTAATGCTGTTCTTGTCAACACAACGCACGATAAATAATATTTACACATTCGATGATTTATTCATCTGACAAATGATTTCCTTGAGCACCTACTGAACGTCGTGCTCTGTTAACCATGCCAGAGAAAGCGCTTTGTATCATTTGCATGTGCATCTAAACTTTGGCACGCTAAGATAACTGCCTGGCGGAGCTGTCTCAAATTCCTAGGCTGCTGCTCATGCGGGACGTTCCAGATTTATTGCTTCAAATCGAACTTTGGCATTCGGATTTTTCATTTCCCATGCACAAGGCCCAACGGTCAAAATATTTTATGTAAACCGTCAAATAATACAAGATTGAATCTAACTTCTTTAAAATTTTCAATACTCCCAAAAAAATAGCAAATGTCTTCAAAGAAATTTAATAAGCCGTTTTAGTCGATTTTTTCGCCAATTTTCAAGCCAAACTTTGGCTAAAAACATTTATATCTCGCCCAATACGAGACGAAAGATCTAGCACTGTATACCAAAATTGAGGTTAGCATTTTCTTAATACTATAAACTTATTTGCAAGCCATACCTGGTATAGTTTTTATATACATTAGGCGAGGTGATTATCGGGGAATATTCGCCGAGACGAAATGGAGGTGAATATTCCCATGCAGATAATCACCGAGCCTGAGGCGAATAATTGTTTTAGTATTTTTACATAAGTCTTTTCTGTTTTTTGGAACTGAATTTATTTTAATTTCGCTTATTTCTTTATCTGAAAGTTCCAAAAAACGGCTATAGCCGCCATTTTGAAAATTTCGGTTTTGTTATATTCACCTGTATAGGTGAATATTCACCTGTATAGGTGAATATATATATTATTTATATATATATATATATATATATATATATATATATATATATATATATATATATATATATATGTATATATATGTATACATATTTTAAAACAGTCATTATTATTCAGAATGCAAATTGTCCAATAACATGAATTACATACCGGCTCTATACGCGACTATAGAAATGCTCAAAAGAAATTGCTGGGTACGTATTTGTTATTTTTGAGTTCGACGGCGTCTTTTCAACAATTCGTCAAATTAATACAGTCTTTAAATATTAATAACTAAAATGTTGTCACTTTCCAAAAAAGATGATAAAAAACGGATCTACAGAACGTATAGCATGTTGTTTATAACTTATATTCATGAATAGGAGATAATCCATTCATCCAGTTTCGAAAGAAATATGTATTGCGGAGGAGATGGGGCAAACTTCCTCTAAAATCGGCAAACCTGGTTTAAATAGCACTGGCACGGATTCCATATTCTAAAATGTAAACAACTGACGTTGAAACAACATTGAAGCAGCCTAATTCTTCTTTTTGTATTTCAATAAACGCTTAAAACTTTCGAACAGTTAAGCGGTTGCATCAATTTAAGAGTAAGCGAAAAAAAACTTGTTATAATTGGAACAATACTGAATGTAATTTAGTGGAGCTAGGAAGCCGTTAATTAAAAACAGCATTAAAAAGAAAATGCTTGATTATTATCCAGCAACCCTTGTTGGCAATATAAAAATATTGAGGTTTAATGAGGCACAGTGAAAAAAACTGGAGTTGGAGTTCGAAGTCTGCCTTTTGAACATTGTGCACGTTAGCATGAGTATCAGGCCCCGTTTCCCATCCTTAAATGTGAGTGGATGGAAGGGAAAAGCGAGCCTCAAACAAATCCTTGTCTGGGCGCATGTATAAATTAAAGAGCCAAAATCTATCTTTTCATCTGATTGGTCTTTCAACCAAAAAAAATTTAATATGTCTTTTCAGTGGCTAGTGCTAATAAGATTATACTATTATTAGTAGTTTTAACTATGTAGTTAGGTTGTTGTTGTTCAGTTACGTAAAATTGACATGTAGAATCAATATAAATTTTGCTATCGGTTGAGAGCGACCGGATTAAGTTTGTGTCAGGCTCTTTTTGTGAAATAGAGCCTGACACTCATAAGGCTATATGTATATGTTTATCTAAGCTAGGCTCTGGCCAGGGCCGTAGCGAGGGGGGTATTGGGGGGGGGGTGGTTAACCCTCCCCCCCAACTTTTTCAGAATTAACATATTCGGAAAATCGGGTTGGCCATTCGGAAAATTACGGCAATAATAGTATAACAAAATTTTAGTTGTTAAACAGAGAAAATATAATATAATTGTATTGTCAGTATAAACCAATTTACGAAATCATAGCATTTATATGGATATTAATATTTAACAAATTGTAAAATCGTAAATCGGTAAATATTTTTCTGTTTATTACTTCTCAGGGCCGTAGTAACCGCGGGGGCGGGGGAACGGGGGGGAATGCATTATTCTTTTTTTCAAAATCATGCATACCTTTATCATTTAAATAATATACCTTTAAAATACTGACAATTGATTAGTTTTAAGCGGCTACATTATCCGTGACAAACTGCAAAGAATCATATTACCCATACTTTCCTGCAACTTCAGTACTTCTCCAATATATAGTTAATTAAATACGCCTTCGCCCATTTAGTACTACTAAATTGTAAACAATTTTGTAAATTTCGACATACTAAAACGCTGTTTTCTGACCATCAGAATTCTGTCCAAACTTCCCCAATGTCCAGGAAATGGCATTTCAGAGACTGTATACATTTAAAAATTTCCTCGGGCCTTCGGCCCTCGTTCTCAGCCCCCAATAAAAAAGAGCTTGCTACGGCACTACATGCTACTCAGCTACTGTAATATTTCTGAGCGTAAAATATGCGTATTTTTGTTTGTAAATTACGTCTTCATTTTCCGGATAGCAAACACCTTCGTGGCTTCGTATGCCATGAAATATACGGAAATTTTTTTCGTCATTCGGACATTTTTGACCTACACCCCCCCCCCCCCCCCCCC
>CACRXK020008714.1:0-20310 GCA_902702795.2 Paramuricea clavata | reverse complement strand
AGCAAATCACAGGGTTTGATATTGCACTTGGTTAGAAGAGCTAATAAAATACGAAATAGGTAAAACATAGCAGTTCTTCAATTATAAATAATTTTTATGCAAAAACAAGAAGGCTTGTGGGATGTCAGTGTTGAACTATCAATTTTTATAAGTAATAGCATGGCTTGAGGGAGATTAGTGATTAAATGGCCCCGTAACCCGAGGCAGGTTTGCGGAATTCCCGAGGGCGAAGCCCGAGGGAATTCCGCAAACCTGCCGAGGGTAAGGGGTCATTTAATCACTAATCTCCCGAAAAGCCATGCTATTAGTTTGTAATAGCATGGTTTCGCTCCCATTTAAAAATGGACAAACATGCCCTACTTGGAATCAGCGTATTTAAGCTAAAACATTTGCTTCATTGCTTGTGGGATGTAAAAGCTTGTTGCACATGCGCACTTTTACGCTTTAATCGGTTACGCATGCGCAATCTATCATTTAACGTACCACAACAAACACGCTAAATATATTAGTATAAATTTGGAGACTGCACGTGCGTAATTTAAATGATGCGGCAACTCAGGGATTGGATGATAGACTATTGACGGCTCTGAGCTAACTGTTGCTGTTCCTTGCACGATTATGTGCGTGAGGCACTTGCCTAATGCGTAGTCGTCAGGGAGACAAAGGTGTGACCCTTGGTAACGGGCGATTAGTTCTAATTGCCCGCTCTAGCGGGCGATTAGAACTAATCGCCCGCTACAGCGGGCGATACGTGATTAAACGTCCCTGTTGAAACAAAAGAAACCCGGGCAACTATGCTATTAACAGGGTAATACATGTGTATTAACGGCTTATTGACCGAGTGTGAGGTCTGTACTGTGAAATATCAGACTGAGGTTTTTTAGTATGGACCGAGCGACGAAGGAGCGAGGTCCATACAAAAAACAGAGGTCTGATATTTCACAGTACAGACCGAACAAGCGAGGTCAATAATCGGTTTATTATATGGCTGAACTGAGTCTGTGAGCATAATTATGCTTTTCGCGCGAATTAAATCGACTATCGTCAATTTCACTGGGTAGCAATATACGGTAGGCATGCATGCTCAATCAAAAACAATTTGGTTGGTTGAAATTTTTATCTGTAAATTTTAATGACACACAATTGGAAAATTAAAAAGCAAAAATTTTTTCTGTTTGCAAAGCAAAAATTTCCCGCCAGATAAACGACATCCGGGACACCGGTCCAGATACGGAAAATACGGACCACGGTCCGGATGTGGGTTTTTACGGACCGCTTGTCAACCAATCAGAATAGAGAATTTTGAAAAGCCATATAATAAATTAGTTTATACTTACATTGACTGAATGCTCTCAGTTAGGTTTGTATCAAACCCCAGAAATTGCTTTCCTTTTTTATTATATCCTCTGATCTCAGCACCAGAGGCAACAAATATTTTCTCTCTTGAAGGACCGTCAATACCACCCAACTCAAGACGTGATATACTGCTAGTTGGCAACGTCTTAAACACCATCTATGTATAGAAAACATATACTGTGGGCATACTGTACTTAGCATACTTGAAACGTACGAATTGTTAAAACCTTGACAGTAGCACACTTGTTAATGACAGGGTGTGGTCCACCCTTTAGTGACCATGAAATTCCAGAACCTTTCCAGGACTTTCAAGTTAAACGTTTTTCAAATTAAATTCGACTAAGACTGAAAAATCTTCGAAAATGGCGAGGATTTTGCTATTTGTATTACTATTTTAAAATATTATTCCAATCTCCACTGACAATATATTATGCCCGTTTTATCAACTATATGACGACAAATTTTATCCGTAAATGGCTACTGAATTGATGACCTTTCTATTAGATATAAGTTGTTCCTTATGACGTTGTTTTCATGAATGAAATCGAAGCAAATTTTCAGTCTATAAATGAGGTCACAATAGCCAATTTATGTGCATTGAAGAGCATATACTTTGCTCTTTAGAGGGGGCAGTTTGTTTCGATCATTGCACAGTCTCCCGTCGCTGAGAGGTCGCTGTTTTGATGTGGCCAGCTATACAAATTGTATAGAATTTGTAGTTGTATCACAGAAAATCCATGATATGACTCATTACAGTACAAAAATCCATATCAAATATCCATATTGTTTTATATCCATATCTTCATACATTTATAACAAAGCAGTCAGTGGGAAAGAAAGTTTTCTTTTATCGCGTGTTTTTTCGCGCTGTCGGCTTTGATATACAGTAGTCTTATAGATGAATGGACAATATGTGTTGATATTTGTATTGATATAATAGGCCATGGTCGGACTCCTGTGGTCATGTCATGCAATGTTAAAACAAAGAGCCTCGGAACGAGGTTGGCCCCTGGAGTCCCTGTCCACTGTAGAAATTCCAGGCCTTTGACCTCAATCAGATTTTTCACACCAATATTAGTATTAGGGAGGTTCAGATTTTACTTCCACTACCACTACCTCTCACTGGTTAATAATATCAAACACATCTGCTTGGTTAATGGTAACGGCAGCGTTAGTTAAATCTGACCTCAATATTGCTACAGCACTGGAGTGCATTGGTAAGAATATTTTCATGAGGTCAAAGATGAAATTTTCAATGCAGCAAAGATCAGCCTTGTTGAAAGGAACATTCCATCTTTCACCCCATGAAAATAATATTACCATGATTACAAGACTGAGAAGTTTGTTATACGGTTTATAGTATAAGACACCCAAATTGTCAGTATTATTTCATGATTTATGATTAATCATAAAACAAATACACAGTTTCTATAAAACATTCAAAATTATATCCAAAAATAAATATCCCAAATCCTGGTTTTTAAAAAAGGCAATAGTCTACAGTATCTGAATAAGAACTGCAGTTCAGTACAGACGAAGAATGATTCTTTTTATTTATTACATGCAAAGGTTACATATTTTCGCCAAATATTTTTTGGCATTTTTTCTGTCTGCCACCAGCATATATTTACTAAATATTGCTACCATACTATAATCTAATTTCTAAACGTCTCGATTTACAACATTCAGTTCTCTCTACATCACGAAGCAAACTCTTGCCTTCTTCAGTAAAGTTATTTCCACCTAGAGAGAGATTAATAAGCTTACAATGTCCATCTTGCAGGGTCTCGCACAGAAGAGGTAGACATTTATCTGTCAAACTGCAATTATCAAGGTCTAATTCAGTAAGCTTACATCGTTCTTTTCTCAATGCATTTGTGCACATCATGCGTACACCTTCATCACCGATGGCATTATATGTCAATAACAAACTAGTCAGTTTACAGTGTTCGTCTTGCAAAGCCTTGCATAATACAAGTACGCAATTCGCTGTCAATGAACAACGACGAAGATCCAAATCAGTAAGTTCACATTGACCTCTTCTGACAGCGTCATTAAACAATCTATTTACACCTTCATCACCTATTGCATTATTTTGCAAATTCATTTGACCCAGTTTACAATGTTCATGATAAAGAGCTTTGCACAAGGAATGCATGGATTTTTCTGTCAACGAACAGGAATTCAAAAACAACGTATTTAGCAACCTCGTTCCCAGGCTCTTTGCTCTTGGGAAGCAAAGACCCTGGTCGGAGCTGGTCACGTGAACCCCCAGATTTTGGGGGTAAATTGAATTTGATCTCAGGGAGGGGTAGGAGAGTAGTCTGTTTGTTGCGTTTAGAAAATTGCAACTTTATGTGTTATAATTTTGGGTGATAAAAATGTAATTTGCAGCAAGAGATTGTGAAAGGAACTGTTCTAAATTCGTACCGATCATGACAAGACTTCCTGCTGACTTCCTGCGTTACATTTCAAGCGAGAAGCTGGATCATATTTCACTTGCAAGGAAAACACTCCACACGCGCCTGGCTTGCGAAGTTGAGCACGTATCGCCGTAGAAACATACATCAGTATCTTCTACACAGACTGATCGATCAAACGGTATTAAACGAACGATATGGTTCTTTATAGTTGAAGTGTATCCTGTCCGATATTCAAAACAAAAGATTTATTTTATAACGGGATCCTTTGATTTCCCAAACATCGCCAACATGTGTAAACAATAGTGCTATTTTGACTGTAAAAGCACAGGATTAAAAACCGTTATGGACTGGCTATAAAATTCATTTCATTTACATTGCTGAAACTCAACGATCAAGAAAGATAATGTCGAAGTGTAGCTAGCTATCTGTTATCACATAAACGCCAAGACTCCTCCGTGCGTTTCCGTGCGTGCGGTACAACTTGAATATCTAGGACGATAATAAATATGCACCAGACACTGGTATTGTACTTTATATAAATTATTTCATATTTTGTATATACAGTAATTTGCAACATGTATAATATTAGACCTTTCATTGACATTGGCATTGTCCATTGAAGGCTGTATTGAAGAATAATCCAGCTTCTTTAGTCTTGTATAATGGATTAATGCCGCTGTGAGTTATCAATATTTAAATCAACTTTAATCTTTATCGTATACTGTAATCGACATTCTAGAAGTTTAGTCTATTTTACCAAACAATACTGGAGGCAAACAACCTATCTATCAATGGAAACTTTAAAGGTTTGTTACAGTAAAACTCAGTAATATAAGCGAGACTTCGTGTGCATATACAGTTTATGAATTATGTATATCCCTGATAAAACGTAGGAGACTTTATACCAGATATAATAAAAAAATACTTTGCTAAACCTTTTCGGCTGGCATTCCTTTGCATTTAAGGGGAGAGGGTAAATGGCGATAGAATTTATAGGAGATGCTGTGCAATATTTCAGGCTTCAACAGACAGGTACTCGTGCAGACAAAAAAGGAAATTCATGCAGTTTTGAATTGTCGTATGTCAGCTGTGCACTGTCGATTTCAAACAATTTTGTACGTTATATTTTGTCTTCCTGGTGTTTAATATAAACGATGATAACCTTTAAAAAAAAAATCTAGAGCAATATGTCTGTAAACAGTCTTAGAATCAATAGCGGAATGGACATTCAATGTGTATTTGGCTTGTGTCCAAATGTGTCACGTTTGAGACCGGCAAGGCGCTAATTCTACGACCTATAAACAGTCGCTTTTGAGACATCTGTTTAACAAAATTTATACCATGTCCATATCAGAACAATTCATTGGCATATTATAAGCATATTATAAATATCAGAGCCAGAACAGAAACGTATGCGTGAAATAAAACTACGGCCGAACCGGCGAACCCCGCGAGAAAATAAAAATATTTCAAAGCGTACAGTCATACGTTCTCGTTGCTTGATTTCCTGAATTTTCTGTTGCTATAAGAATCTGCATTTTATCATGTTTGTATAATTTAAAAGCAAACAGAAACCAATTTAGCAAGTAGTTTGAGGTATATATGATTCTTGAAGATGAATTAATGATTGTACAGAACGGCCACTCCTTGCAATCGAAGTGCGGAAGTGGAAACATGTAATATGAGACTTTTCCATCCCCCTCTTGGGCTATCAATTTTCAATGGGTCACGTGACCAGCTCCGACCAGGGTCTTTGCTTCCCAAGAGCAAAGAGCCTGGGAACGAGGTTGCGTATTTAGCTTACAGTGTCCTTTTATTAGGGCATTGCACAACATACGAGCACCTTCATCACCTATATCGCTGAAGCTTAAATTCAGCAATGTGAGTTTAGGGCAAAGTGCATCATTAAGAACCTTACCGAGTTGGGATACTGTTTCAGAAGAGCTTGCGAAGAGTTCGAGTTTCTCAAGATGACTTGCATATCCCTTTTTTATAAATGCACATATGTTTGATGCACATTCTTCAGTCATGCCAATATTAAGATGAAGGCGATTAAGCTTAACATGTTCGTGGTTCAATGTACATTTTTGTCTCATCAATGCGCTGGTTAGTTGTTTCTTTGCCAAATCACTACCAGTTTTGTTAGAGAAGAACAGCGTTTTTAAGCATCTTTGTTGTAGTAGTTTGCTAACTTCCAGAAAACAATCATCTTCAATAAATGAATCAGTTAAATATAAATCTTTTAAATTGTTCAAATGTTTGCAAACAAACATGATTGCTACCCAGTCGCTTGTTGAAAGTGACTCCCAAACCGAAAAACCACTAATTCCCGTAACAAGATTTAAATCAGTTTCTTGGCAAACAGTCTTGACAATGTCTTCATCATCCAGTTCCCTTAAACATTTCATTACAAACATGTTATGATGAACGCCGACGTCCATTTCACACGCCTCAACAAGAGGTAAATCTAAGCATTTTGTAAAAGCTAAAACACACTCACAGTAGTCACTGCTAGACATCATCATTTTTTCGCCTAAAATTCCAGCAATAAACTGAAGCACTAAATGCCACTGACCACTTTTCCCATGAGTGGAAATGAACTTCTTTATCTCGTCCGGTGGTAGAGTATCGGCCACGTGCTTTGCTGCAAGAAATTCTTGTACAGTTAAGTGTATGAAACAAAACTGTGTTTGAACTGGGAAGATAGGATTAGATAAACTGTTCACTAAACCAGACATTTTCATTTGTTCATCAAAACGTTGTTTGTTGAAAACCAATTGCCTGTGTTCGATACCATGGAATGCTAATTCCTGAAGTTTTCTGAGCGTTTGTTCAGAAAAGGTTTCGCCCACGTTTTTGTTGTGGTGCTCTGCAAAGTAATCTATGGCTGTCTGGTAAAGTTCAGTCAGTGTTGTTGGAAGAGCACCGGTGGCATTTCTAGGATAAATGAGACATTCAGAAATGGTAACACAAATAATAAAACAATTTACAGGAATGTAGCATAAATTCAAAAGGTCTGACGAAGATGATACGTGACTCCATATCCATGGTTTCAGATCATGTCTGTCAATGTTTTCACAAAATTTGCTGACATATTCTTCAATTTTATCTGAAGTGAAGCCAATGATCTCAACGCTTCGACCAAAATTGAGCCTTGTGTAAAAATTATCTGCAATCGGTCTGCTCGTTACCAGAACAGTTGCTCCTTGTAGAAGGTTGCCGTAAGTCAGTTTGGTGAATAACGTCATCGCGGACATGCAACTATTAGGATCATTTGGAAGTCCTTGTGACTGGTCCAAGTGGTTGATCAGATCGCCATCAAACTCATCCAAACCATCAAATATAAAAATTGCTTTCTGAGGTTCCTTTAAAATTTCTTCAAAAATGCTTTCAAATTTTTCTTCATTCAGTCCTGTTCCATAACGAAGAAACATCTTAAGAGATAAATTTTGTAATTCATCAATTATATTGAACCATCTAAATTTATATGAGAAAACAATCTTATCACAATAAAATTTATCAATTCCATTTGCCCAATCACGGATAATTTTTTCGGTCAAGACAGTTTTTCCTATGCCCGGTCGTCCAACTGCCAGAATGGTGCGGGGAGAATTGCCTTTCGTGTCTTTATTGGGATAAAATAAATCTTTAATCTCTTCCAGACGTATGGAGGATTCAGGAACTTTCATGTAGACGTCAAATATCTCATGCCTTTCCATTTTCTTGGAAAATTTGTGTGGTGCTCGTCCAGTGTGTATAATAACGTCAATATATAAATCATCTAAACTTGTTTTTTGTGCATAACATATCTCAGGTGCACGAGAAGTGTTCAAAATTTGTTGTTTGTAATAGTGTGTACAAACCTGAAAGTTGATCTTATCCGGAGCGATACTGTCCACAGTGTTATTATCTGGAGCGCTACTGTCCACAATGTTATTATCTGGAGTGCTACTGGCCGCAATGTTATTATCTGGAGCGCTACTGTCCGCAATGTTATTATCTGGAGCGCTACTATCTGCAATGTTATTTTCTGGAGCGCTACTGTCCGCAATGTTATTATCTGGAGTGCTACTGTCCACAATGCTAATATCTGTAATTCTACCCATGGTTGTAAGTTGAAGTCGCACATATCGCTTTCGAAGAAAATGAACAGTTATAAACTCAGTGTCAATGCTCCAGCCAACGTCAGAACGACAGTTGAGGGTTGGAAACCGTCGCCACAGATAAATCACTTCCCCAAGTATTATCAAGGCAAAAGCAGTGTTTAATACAGAGACAATCGCGCTCCAAAACTGCCTTTCTGAGGCAGTTGAATTCTCGCATACAATTAAGGTATTATTTGTACCAATAAACGTATTGTTTCCTCTCCGTAATGTTACATCTGGTGTTGGGAGACTGCAACTGAATTCGAAGTCAAATCCACGGGGATAAAATACTGTATGTTGCAGAACAGTGGACAGAATTCCAAACAGGGAACGGACAACAAGGTGGAAGAGATAGAAGTAGAAAACATAAAATCCTTGACTCGTTTCTTCGTTATCGGCGGTTGGCTCACCACTTTCGTTCGAGGTTCTGTCGACTTCCTCGACACGATCCCTTACTCTCCATGCATAAAAAACACTGACAAGAACTGTGAAGGCAACACTTAATAAAACAAAGCCGTACAATGGTAGAAGAGTGTTATAAGTCTGTTCGTATCTTGAATAACATCTTTTCTCAACAGACGACTTATAAGCTGCGGTACTTTGTTTGTCGACAGCGCAACCAAATTTGGCAAACTCACCGTTTCTTAATTCAAGAACAACACCAAATAGTGCGAGTCCAAAAAGGAAATGGAATATCACACATACGTAGGCTACCCAACCAAAGCTCTTGGGAGTTAAATAATCCTTTACCGCGTCTATCATGTTGGTGAAACTTGAAATTCATATCGGAAATGTTGCGAGCAAATCTACTTTGCTCATGATTTCACAAGGGAATATTTGTAAACAATAGCAGAATCAAGTTACTAAATATGCTAGGAATGTATTGATTAGACGGACGTCAAAATTTTAGAATTCGCATTTCGAGGAAGTACGCCGTTTTTCTAATATTCTCTCGGAATCGCAACGTCATTTCTCACATAGAGCCATGTTATTTAAAACTATATATTAATCGCAGGAAAAATTCTGAGCATGGCCCATGGTTTATTCTCCTGACATTTTTCATCATACAGTATTTCTTTTATTTTTCATCCCTTGGGATTATGTTAATATGTAAAGAAAGTATTGGCTGAGTTAAATGCGAGCCACGCTCACATTTCCCTGCGACTATTTTTTTCGATAACATGGGTCTATGTAAGAAATTGAGTTGCACCAAAAATCGCCTTAAGTTTGCCAGTCGGCATTTCAGTCCCTGTGAAACTGCAGAAATTTCCAGAAACGAGATTAGAAACGTAAAACAACTACAATCTGCCACGCTAGTAGCGCTACTCCTTTCAAATTGGGTGAAATTATGTCCCATAGTTTTTTCCAAGGATTGTAGTTTCTTAACCATCCAAGTAGCCTGCTCGCAGCCTGAAATTTAGAAGGGGAAAATTTCAGCCAATTCTAAATTTCAGGCTGCGAGTAGGCTACCATCCAAGGCACTTTTCTATTTACTATATAATTACTTATTCAAAGAGACAAAAATATAATTAAATATTAAAACTATATATATATATATGTCACCTGTACAGCTCCTTTCTTCATACCAAAACATGTTATTACCCCACTATGATCTGCTACAGCAACCTAAACACATATACTTTGATTGATTATAATACATTATAGGGGAAACAATAGAGCTGTGCGGCTCCAGAAATTTCATCTTGGTTCAAGTCCTTTTGGGGTGGAAGAACCTCGGTTCGGCGTGTCAGTACTTTTTAAATAAGAACAGTTCAAAGCATTTGCTCAATAAATTGAATGAAAACATAAATTTAAATGAAACAAAAACATTTCATGGCTTAGTAAAATCCTTAAAGATGCCCAAATGTCCTCAGTTTTATAAAGACATTTTCAAGTGACCAAGTAAGAAAGCTGGGAAGCAGGAACACGTGGGACACCGAAAATACCGTTTCTTTTTTCCACACTTGATGCCAACAATACGTTGCTCAAAAAGTACCGAACCAACCGAATATTTCGGTTAACTACACAGCTCTGGTAAACAACAATATGTGACCACATACAGTATGCACTAACTATCATACATGAAATACATTGAAATAAATGCACAACCTAACATATTAAATATCCGGTTGTAGATGTTAAATATTAATTTGCGTCACAAAATTATTGGAGTACATCGTCACGTTGATTATATACAGTACTTTGTTGTTTTAGGAAGATCCACATGCACATATCCCAGGAATTACGTAACAATTGAATTAATTGATCAACATGAACTTAACGAATATTTTGTTCTGAAAATTAGTACTAGTCTATTTTATGCCTTACATTGTACTTCCTAGGCAAAGGGAAGTAATTACATTGTATTATTGGACTTCCTTGAGCATGACTATAGCAGTGCCTACTTTATAGAGTAGGTTAATTAAACCTACAGTAAGTTTTCAATTCATTTGGTAAATTCTGGTGCTCATGCACATGGAGTTCAATCACTTGCTCGAAACAAGTCAATAAATTTATTTCTATATCACATCCAGTTAGTCAAGTTAAATTTTTGGAACACACACTACAATTAGTCTGCATTATTTAACCCATTGAGTTGCATTGCACCCTGATGCACCCTACTTTAGTATTTTACTGTGTCTAATGCCACATGATTTTACTCGTCAAGGGGAGAGCGCTGGCGCTTAATAAGTTAACTGGCCTATCTGCCCATGTGCCTAGTTAACCCATTAAGTTGCATTGCACCCTGATGCACCCTACTATAGTATTTTACTCATCAAGGGGAGAGCGCTGGCGCTTAATGGGTTAATGATCATTCTGCAGAGCCATGCTAAAACAAATTGCTACTTGTCTACAATATATTGACTTGGAATAAATACAGTATATTAAGTGCACAACTGGACAAATTGGCTAGAAAGAACAGATAGAAAAGAAATTACGGTAAGAAACCTTAGAACTTGTATACTTAAAACCATCACATGCAGTTAAAATTGGTCAGTACCTTTTGAATTCCTCTCTTTGCACCAGAAGGTAAAAGTTTCATAGATTTTGGCGAGGTTACGTCAACCTGTAGAAATACATTGTGCAGTACATACAGTACAAGAGTCAGATCTAGTCAGAGCCTCCTACAGACATCTGGAGGGCTGGCTCAAAGTATTACTTTGAGGATTTTGAAATCTGAGTTCTTGGGAATGGTAAAATCTTCTGGTCTGCGACTGGGAACTAGAGTTAGGCCATGGGAATGAAAGTCATAGATTTGCGTCCACCGCCCACATGCCTCAAAAGCTACCGCCTAACGTTTTCATTATTTGTAAAAATCCAATAAAATTAGCAATAAAATTGTGTATTGATTACAATGAAATGAACATATTGCAGTATGTCTGTATCCACATTCTATGAAATTCCGAATTATATTTACCGAAATGGCAAAATTGCCACACAGATCTTCAGTGCTGCGACCGTGTGAGCTCATGATATATGTAATTCCACGACGTAAACGGTAATTCATGTTTTTATCTCTGTATTTACCACCCAAAACAATGGTCAAAAAAATGAATAATGAAAAAAAAGCTGCATGCTTTTTCAAAATTACCCGGACACAAATCTATGACTTTCATTCCCATGGCCTTATGATTCTACAGTACTATGCATATTTTACTTAATTTTTTTATTACAGGTGTATGTACCACAGAATATCACAGTAACACGCATGAGTCAGACCAAATGTAGACATCTGCCATCCTATTTTCTAAACTAATATCCTACCAACAGTCCAACACTGAATATAATACAAAACAAAATATTACTCACTCACTTTCTTGTTTGACTCATATTTTGGGTTTCAAGATGCTTATCTTCGGATTATGTTTTGTATTATATTTTTTGAAATTGTCGGCTGGTATTGGTTTTTTTTAGTCCAACACTGGATGCACAGGTTTTAAATACTTTCTTAAAATGTGTGCTTTTCAGTTTCTTCTGAAACATTGCTGTTAGGTAATTGTACAACGCTTGCCTTCACTCTCTATTAAGCTATTTTTCACCAATCTTACTTTTTATATAAATGAATTAACGCGAAAATATCAAAATAATATGTCATGTCATTGTAGTTTATGCGAGTTTCGTGCGCAGGTTGACCTAAATATATTTAACATTACCTGTAAATAATCAACTTGATTTAAATTTAGTTGCATCATTTTTACTCCTGAAATATGAAGGAATCAAGAAATTAAATCTTAAGTCATCAGATGTAATGAATAATCGTAAAATTCAAGTAAATCTTGGCCATTTTCCCATAGCAACAATTGGACGCCATATTGCAAACATACTCATTAATATTCCATATTAGCCTGTTTGCAGGCTAGACTGTAAACATGGACAATACGTATTTTATCGCAGTCTTTCGATTTTTTTTTAATTAATTTGTCAATTTAATTTGAAACACAGTTAAAAGTCTGTGAAACAAATGATTTGTGATATTTAAGTTTTAGAAAAAAAAAGTGAGGTAACTGGAAAAAATTCGCCCAACGTGGGGCTCGAACCCACGACCCTGAGATTAAGAGTCTCATGCTCTACCGACTGAGCTAGCCGGGCAATTGAAAAATCCGTTGTAAATTACTTTATTTAATGACTCTCTCTGAGCCCAAAAATCAGCGGTAATCATTGAACTAAAATCAATGACTAAAATATATTTTAGTTCAATGGCGGTAAATCACGGAGGCCTGGGCGGTAATATTACGAAAGTCACCGAACTGTTAGCCTGCATGGCAGGCGGTATTTCTACGGGCAGCGAAAATTAGGGAAGCAAAGGAAATACCGTCTGCCGCAAAACTAGGGGTTTTTGAATTACCCGTCCGCTGGTGAACGGGAAAAACGGATTGGTTAGTATTTTTATGTAGTTGTCAATCAACGGCTAAATTCGGTTAAATGTTAATCAGAAGCAAATTAAAAGATACAAGCTGAAAAATAACACTCTAAATAGTGTTATTGATAGAGATTCGAACAAGAATATTTAACAAAGAAGATACGTCCGAAGGGGCCGAAGTTATGATCGGCGAAAGGTATGGGCTAGTCTATATTTTCGTTCAGACAATTACATGCGTATTAATTTGATAATATACTATCTCGCTTGACTTTCAAAGGCCATAAATCGCAATAATGTTGACATTTTACTAAAACTATCGATAGAAATTAGGAGATATTTCTTCACTGAATCGAACTGTGGGATTTCCATATAGGCCTATCAGTCATGTTCTGAACCAAAGATACTTGATAGATATTAATATATACGAACCTCCAAAGTATAAACAAGGGGCCGGTTGATGCAGTAATTATCACAACAGTTAAACTCTTATATGAGGGTCCTGAAGGGGGGGTCCCAATCCCATTTCCCACCTGAAATTTTGGCAAAATCCCAGTCCCAGTTGGATTTTTATTAGAAATCCCAGTCCCAGTTACTGAAATCCCAGTCAATAAAAGACCCTCTATTTATCGGTAGAATAAACAGTTTTAAGACCTTTTAAGCAAGTGGCGGACACTTTATGAAATATTAGGGGGGGGGCTCGTGCCGAAGGCACGGAAAATTTTTAAATTTTAATCCCGGAAATGGCATTTGCAGCATTCTGAGACACGCATAATCATAAAACCCAGAATTCCGGGCGCCAGAATATGCCTGTTCGCAGGTAGTGCTGTGAATAATATAGTTAACAACAAAAATCATGACCAAAGACACCAAAAACGGATCAAAATTGTATTTTAAAATACTCAAAATGCAGAAAAATTGGGAATCGACTCACATTACCTCAATCCCATTCCCATTTTTGAGGACTTCATTTCCCATTCCCAGTGGCCAAATCCCAGTCCCAGCAGCAAGAAAAATACTATTTCGCTGAACTCAGAATGACATTTCGTCAAAACTTTTTTCTTCAAGATTGGTTTAGAAACAAACTTGGAGTAGGGTTAGGTTAGGAATAGGGTTGGGGTTAGGATTAGGGTTAGAGTTGGTGTTTGGAATAGGGTTAGTGTTAGTAATTCAGTTGCTTGGTTACGTTTTGTCACTTTGAGGCCAGCGAAATAACATCTTCCAGCACCCCAAATCCCATTTTCCCAGTCTAAAAATAGATCAATCCCAGTTCCCATTTTACCCCTTCAGGACCCTCTTATATACCTGTTGAATATGTATAGTTGTAAACAAATAAAAACTATCGTTCTATAAGGTTCAATACTTTCAGTTTGGTTGTTTGACTGATGATGAATCTATAGTATAGACTTGCATGCTTTGTATTTTGTGCTTATTAAACCACCGTTTTAAGGCAGCTAAACGGCTAAACGGGCTTGGTTTATATTAACACATAAAATAAATTCCTTGATTCTCATCACTAGACACAGTCTACACTTTGAAATGTCGAAGACAGTGGGAGATTTATTTTTTATATTTTATATTTATATAATTTATATATCAATAGTTCGTATCTCCACAAACAATGACAGAATGACTGAGTTTCTTTAAAATACAATGAAATTTCACTCAAAATTCTGTTTGTTTCAAATTGGAAGTTTAAAATGGCAATAAAAACTCTATATAAAATATGAAAAAATTAACTGTCTTGAATTATTTTGTCGGGCGGTACATTTATATTGTATAACGAAAAATAAAACGTTTTCACGAGGATTTTAAAATTCAGTCGGGCGGTGATGAGAATCAAGGAATTTATTTTATGTTGGGCAGTTGGGACTTGGGAGCAGCTTGGGAGTGGCTAATTTTGAATATTTACTTAATTAATGCATCTATAAATAGCGTTGATGCTTCAGGGGCGGTAGTTCATTTACACCCAGTTTTGCGGCAGGCGGTATTTCCTACGTACCGCCTGCCATGCAGGCTACCGAACTGTGGAACGATACAATCTCGTTCCCCGAGCCTGCGATCCTCGGGAAGGAACGCTAGCAGTGGCGGCGGAACAGGGGGGGGGGCTAGGGGGGCTAAAGCCCCCCCAGAAGTAAAAGTGGGGGGCTTAGCCCCCCAGAAAATTTTGTTTTTTCTGGAAAATTTTTGATAATTAAGGAAAAATTTAGAGTATTTTTGGAAAATTTAGGTATAAGGGGAAAAAAGGGGGAAAATTTGCAGTGTATGTCCGGAAAATTTTTTTGTTACGGTATAGATCCGGAAAAATTTTTATCCACGCCTTTTTTTGTATGTGTCCGGAAAAATTTTTTGGTTACGCCCGGGGGGGGGAGGGAAGAAAATTTTAATCCCCCAAAAAATTTAGCCCCCCCAAAATAAAATATGTTCCGCCGCCCCTGAACGCGAGGCTCTGGGATAATCCGTTTCAGGGAGGAATCTGATTGGCCGTTGAAATGGAATGCGTAGTTCAATCTTAGCCAGGATTCCTGGCTTCCGGCAACGGATTATCCCAGAGTCCTGGCTTCCGGCAACGGATTATCCCAGAGCCTCGCGTTCCTTCCCGAGGATCGCTAGCCTACGGTGTAGAGTGTAGACCCCAGCAGAAACACGTTTCGTGAGGGGTCTACGAATAAACGAAGAAAAGCTTGCCCGGCTACGTCATATCCGTTTTACGTTTTGGGTAAATTAACTTCAATTTATTCAAATTACGAAACGTGTTTCTGCTGGGGTCTACACCGTAGGCTAGAGGATCGCAGGCTCGGGGAACGAGATTGGGAACGATGGCTCTGGGTACGAGATTGACTGTGGAATCGCATCAAAAATTCGTATATCGACCACTCCTGACCCACACAGCCAATCGACGTTTAATTGTAATTGTTACCAAGAACCTGATTGGCTGTTCAAAATTAGAATTGTAAACATGCAAAACTATGTAGGCGCGGTCATAGACGTTTGTGGGAGTGGTCGATATACAAATTTTTGATGCGATTCCACAGTTCGGTGACTTTCGTAATATATTTCTGTTGAATCACACAGCAGTGTTGATGGGAGGGAGCGCACGACGAAGTCACGAATTGGACTAAAGTAAACAAATCCAATACATTGGAGTATTTCCAATCGAGAAAGTGAAACAATCCGACGAAGAACTGTTGATGCTTCGCAATCTGTCGGCCACGCGTTGGGTAGAACGCGAATAATCGTATAGTTACTAAAACATGGAACCAGGGTTTATTTTGAAGGTCATCTACAGTCCGTATGTAAACAAAGCCTTTGTTTACATTTTTGTGTCCAAAATATTGAGGTTTATTCGACAACTATTTATATTTTCAAGCTTCTAGAGTATAATAAATTATCAAGAAACAACAATCAGGCTTTTCAAGAACTCAAAACATAGTTAAACTGTTTGTATCATAAAAAGTGGGCTCATTTGTGCACATGCGCAGATCGGACTGTAGATCACCTTTAACGTGCAGTTCTACACAAAATGTGCAGTTCTAAACCTATTTGTGCAGTTCTTAAACTGACAAATGTGCAGTCACCAAACTAACAAAAGTAGCCTTAAAACAGTCTTCTCGTTTACTCGTTATTCTTGTGGATGCTCCAGAAAATTCCAGAAATGCTGTCATTGCATGAGCATCAAAAATATAAACGTTTTCTGGGAGAAGACCCCCAGACCCTCCTATTTTCCTCACACTCACTTACGTGCTGGGATAATGGAAAAGAAGGTAAAATTGGGGCGAGCGAAGATCCCCAAAAGAGATTAGAGTAGGAGAACCTAATATTCTTTCCTGCCTGAAATCAGTGCTTCCATTTTCAAAAAACACAATTTCCTTCCAACCGTTCGAAATTTCCTTATTTTTAAAAAGATTCCTTGCAATAAAAATGATTGAATTTTACCTAATTTAAAACTGATTTTATAGCAATTTATCTCGAATAACGGGGTAATTCTTGTTCTAGAAGGAACATGGACGTTGCAGGAGCTGAATTATCAAAGGGGAGAGACAAAGAGTTTACCTAGATTAATTAACACGAAGGATAATAAGTAGGGGGTCTGGGTGTCCTCCCCCAGAAAATTTTCAGATTTTGCATCTCGCAGAACAGGATTTTCAGCCTATTTTGAAGCGCATTTCTTTGAAAATTGCCGTATTCTTCGGATTTTTTAGAAATAAGGCAATTTCCTTCATATTTCCTTCAATCTTCCAGAATATCCTTCAAATTTCCTTCCAATTCGAATTTCCTTATAATTTCCTTCAACTAGTTAAAATTTCCTTCAAAAAGGAAATTTCTTTCAAAATGGAAGCATCCATGATGCCCAGTTATATGTTTTGAAACCGTTTTTGTGAGTCGTTGGGTACCAATCTTAAATTAAACTTTTCCATTCGTTCCAACCATCTTTTCCAACCATCTGTTCCAACCGACGAAGCCAGCCAGTGAAGGACCTTTAACTGTGAAAGAAACATATCCCAAGCTCCAACTCGAAATTCATCATAAAAAAAGATAAATTGGGAGGAAATATAAAATCCATAATCAGTGTCATCATATAAACTGTCTATAATTGGATTTGAAAGACATGTTTTCATCCACCTTTCCATATGCGGCATATTGATATGATGTACGATTTGTATGAAGTAAAAGAACGTCATTCGTGCATGGCACGATGTTCAATCAGCGAGTTTGGTTGGAAAGTAAACGAAAAGACAACTCCTGATGGAGATTTGGCCTAACGTTACTGTGGTTGTAAGTCTGGATATTCACGTTGTGCCTGTTAAAAAGCCGAGAATGGAAGTGTACTGGTCTTTGTTCCGGTTGCGATTGCACAAATTCTCCCGACCAGAATACAGACGAGAACGATTTCTCAGATGATGATTGTTAGTTTTAAAACGCGAATGTATTGTGAGCGTCATCACCTTAACGCGACGCAAATTATGCAGCTTATCTAATGTCAATCAGAGCTTGTCAATCTAGTTGCGCCTACGGGATCGAGTTTTTAGTTAGTTACGTGACTCTAGGAAGGTCAATCCTCTAGTACGTTCTGTCGTGTAAGGACAAAGTTTTGTATTTGTGGACGCTATCGTGATAGCTGCTGGTAAACTATTTCTATCCACATTGTATTCTACGTATACTCGCAGTTGTTTTCAAGCCAAAGTTAAAAGTCGTTGGTGCGCGTGTAAACCAACGTGAGCACACATTTGACCTTTCTTTTGTGCAGTTACAATCGTAGGTTCTATATGTTGTTAAATAATTTAGTTATTGCATATTCAGTTGAAATATTAACTTATAAAATTATGTTTAGTTAATGCATGTTAGGGTATGATATAGTTCATTTATTGATAGTTATTGCGTATTCGTGCGATCGCGTGATTCATGATATAGTCACGCAAACAGTATTTTCATACTTTAAGTAGATATTTTTCATTGTCATGTTATTTAGTTCGAACCGATAAACGATAACCGATTGTATATACGACTATATCGATCTTCTATTCTCGTGAACATTTTGGATCCGTATTATAAAGTATAACCTTATTTACGAACTGTGTCTGTGTTCATTTGCCTATCATCTATCGAGTTCGAAAAATCTGCGCACCATTCAACCCGAATGTAATCTTATTGGTTTACAGTCAAGTAATTTCAATTGTTAGTCCAGTTCATTCGTTGTTTTCTGCCATTGGGATTACAATGATTGCCTATTATTTGAACTTGATGGCGATGACACTGGATTTGATGGCATATTTGAAGAACAAATATGGTAATGCACTTAGGTATTATCTGCGCAGTGCAGCAGATCAGTATTTTGTTATGGTTGAGAAGCTGAAACGCACCCTGGCGGAGGAGCTGAAACGCATCCTGGCGTCGCAACAGCAAATCTATAAGAAAAAGTCAACAAGTGTGGGCACCCTATGTCACAATATAATATATGTAATAGTTAAATACGAGAAGTAGAACTTTACCAAACAAAAGCCAGAACAGCTTATTGTAGAATGGGGGGGAGGGGGTGAATAGGTTTTCGGATCGTCGGATTTCACAGAAAAAATTGTCCGGATTTCGGATCTGGCGAATGTTTTACACGGATTTCGGATCTTATTAATACTGCAAATTGCGGATTTATCTAATATTTTGGCTCGGATCGCGGATTTTGCTTCAAATCGGCGGATTTCACTCGGGATTTGTATAGTCAGTCAGTCAGTCAAATCTTTATTTAAGCACGGTAGCTTCATCAGGTTTACAAAAAAGTTATCTATACATTAATAAGTTTAAAAAATTTTTCACGCCTATGTTACATTAATATTTATACCTGTTTTCCATGAATGCCGTGTCTATCGAATATGATGTTTCAACAATTGTCGAAATTCAGTAAGAGATTCCGCTTGTCTTATATTGCTAGGTAAGCTGTTCCATAACACTGCACCACTATAGCTAAAGCTATTTTTAAGATAATTGGTGCGGGGTAAAGGAGCAGCAAGTTTGTTCACGGAGTCTCGAAGTATATAAGAAGTTACATTATTGCGATTAGTAAATTTAGAACATAGATATTCGGGTGCAAGGTTATTTAAAGATTTGAAAACCATCAATGCTTTTTGAAATTGGCGTTGTTGGTTTAGATCATCCCACCCTAGCTTTTCCAATAAGCTATTGGCATCGGCGTCAAAGTTGGAAAAGGTCAACACCCGCATTGCACGGTTTTGAAGTTTTTGAAGTTTGTTAGATAAAGTTTTCCCCCAATTTCCCCACACGACATTACAATAATCAAAATGTGGTTGTATTAGAGCTTGGTAAATAACATGCAATGTTTCCAATGAAACAAATTACCTTAACCGCTTAATAGCACCGATACCAGAAGCAACTCGTTTTGTCATTTTATTGATATGACTACTCCAAGTAAGATTTTCGTCTAATAAGACACCAAGTGATTTTGTTGTCGAAACTCGATCTAAAGGAATTCCATTTATTTCAAAAGAAGGATTGTCAGAAAGAGTACTTAAACGTTGTCTCGACCCAATTAACATGTACTCAGTTTTAGTCATATTTAAAGTAAGTTTATTTGATATTAACCATTCATTGTTTTCCAAGTCTTCGTTAAGATGAAATTGAATAGTGTTTGTATCGCTACCAGAATATGTAAGATTAGTGTCATCTGCATACATTCTGGGATGAGAATTAGATAAACAATTTGGTAAATCATTAATAAATACCAGAAACAGGAGCGGTCCTAGGATCGTTCCTTGAGGAATTCCACACTTAAGACTACATTTTTTTGAAAGTGACCCGTTAACAAAACATTTCTGCCTACGGTCTTCCAAATATGACTTAAACCATTTGTAGGCAACTCCGTGAATTCTATAGTTTCTGAGTTTAGACAACAAGATCTCATGGTTGACCGTATCGAAAGCCTTTTTCAGGTCTAGAAATACCACGGCATTAATATTGCCGCGGTCAATATTGTAAGCCCAACTATCAGTGGCCTCAAGTAAAGCCGTAGCCGTTGAAT
>CACRXK020008713.1:0-16497 GCA_902702795.2 Paramuricea clavata | reverse complement strand
CCCCCTCTAAAAGCTCACTCACACTCAATGAGTGGAGGTTTATTCTGAGTTTCTCTTGAGTGTCAGTGCTGTTTTTGAATAGCTGGAGGGTGAGTAGTCACATAGTAAGGTATGACACTAACCCTCCAGCTATTCAAAAACAGCAATGGCACTCGAGAGAAGCTCAGATTGAGCTTCCACTCATTGAATTTGAGTACGAGTGAGCTTTTAGAATACGGGCATAAGATTAGCTCAAATTTAGGTTTGGATTTTAAATGTTCAGATTAAGTTTAACATTAAAATTAGGATTCAGTGTGCATAAATAAACGGACAAATGAACAACTTTACAAATACTTACGAAGTTTTATATCCACAGAGGACACGTAATCGCCGTAGTTCCTACCATAAAAATCGCTGGTTTCATAATATTTGTAACGAAAACCCCGATCATTGTAAGAGAGCTGCAACGCGTATGGTGCGAGATCGTAAAACTTGTAGAAATGATTCAGAGTTATTGGATAGGTAAGGACGCTGGATGGCTTCGGCTTGTTTGGAGACGTTCCTTTCAACATGAAATAACTCATTCCAAGTGGAACACGACATGCTGAAAAAGACGATTGATGCATGTTTGGATTTGGTGAAGCCCGGCTCACACCGTTTCTGTGATCACAGGAGGAATTTCGCATCGGTAAATTCTAAGTTTTAAAGATTTGTAAGAAATATTTGAGGGAACTGACGCGTTAAACACTTACGCCCGTATTCTAAAAGCTCACTTACACTCACACTCAGTGAGTGGAGGTTCAATCTGAGCTTCTCTGGAGTGTCAATGCTGTTTATGAATAGCTGGAGGGCTAGTGTCATATCTTACTCAGTGCCTACTCACCCTCCAGCTATTCAAAAACAGCATTGACACTTAAGAGAAGCTCAGAATGAACCGCCACTCATGGAGTGTGAGTGTGCTTTTAGAATACGGGCGTTAGTCAGTTCTCATTTCTTACAAATCCTTCAAAACTTATCTACGCAAAATTGCTACTGTGATCACAGAAACTTTTATAGTGCAAACAGTCTTTGTGCCGCTTGCAACATGACACATCGCTATGAACATTGCAAGGCCATTTGGTTGATCATGATCAGTCACTCTCCCTCGCGCATGGGACACTCTGCCGACACGGTGCGACAATTCGCGTACTTACGTCACAGCTTACGTGCCGGAAATACTCCTGTATTACGGTCTGGTACTTCTTTGATTTCAGTCACGTACCACGTAGGGTACACAGAACTCTTGCTATCTGCATATTTACTTTGTGCTTTCCAAGCCCAAGGTATTCAATACCGTAATTTAGTTGTATGTCATGTGTCTGAGATGTCTTGGCATGAAACACTGATGGCGCTAAGAAACGTTGGAGTCGATTGTTTGTATATGCAATTGTGCTCCTTTTTCTACCTCGTAATCTGAACATACTTTTCAGAACCCGGTACTTTATGAACCTTATTTTAATGACTAAGTACACATCGAGTACTGAGTTTAGCGCAAGTACGCGGCAACAACCACTGCTGTGCCAGTCAGGTACGAGTAAAAATCTCGAATGATCGCACACCCTGTACCGTTCATAATACTTACAATAAGTGTCATCAACAAATGTTGGTATTCTTTTCGGATACTTCTCATAAGTGATCGGAAAATTGACTCGCATGTACTTCTTACTATATTTGTCATATTGTTTCTGGGCGAAGTAGAGGTCGTTCGAGTAAAAACCAAAACCATCATTTAGGCGTTCAGATTTGCCAACTTGGACATGATAACAAAATAATATAATAAACAAAAGAAAAAATAATACTTTCATAATGTTGCTTCAAGTCATGACTTTCACTTTATTAAAGCACTTATAATTACACCAATTATGACGTCGCACAAGAAGAATGGAGTGTTTGCGCGTGTGCACGTATCAGACATGCACGCACGCGCGTTCGCTTCTTCACGCGTAAAAACGCACAAGATAAAGACCTTGGCAAATGTAGAAGTATTGTTGTATCATCTGAAAATCTCGATGCTTCCTTTCCATTGCTGTGTTTGTCCACCCTTAAAAAGTTTGCGACAAGTGACAAACTTTCTACTCACGCTACCAAAAAGACTCTAGGATTTTTAATCCCACCAGGCACCAGGCCACCTTGATATAGTCGGCTTTTGTTATTGTTTTCTATTACGCCCAAAATCAACAACAAAATGACTAAAATAGTTTAAAATTCAATAAAATATAATGTGTTACCGTAAAAATATTCTACCAACTGTTTTTGTAGCCATAGGTGTTTATTTAAACCATGCAAATGCTCAATCTTACGTTGTGAATGCAGATTCGCAGTGATGGACAATGCTTTATTACACAATGAAATTCTATTGAATGTTAAACTATTTAATTTTTATATTCATTTTTGTGCCTATTACCAGGCAGTAACTATAGAGAATATTCCCCGATAATCACCAAGCCTGAGGCGAATCATTGTTTTAGTATATTTACACAAGTCTTGTTTTTTGGGACTGAATTAAATTTAATTTCGCTTATTTCTTTTCCTGTGATTTCCACAAAATGGCTAATCGCCATTTTGTAAACTAGTTTTTACTGTTATATTCACCTGTGGGTGAATATAAGGGAATATCACATCAAATTTTACCAATCACCACATCGGATTTCTTACATTCACTTGTGTAAAAATACTAATACTGTTTATTGCAGTTTTGCCCCAATGACCTTTTTTCATTGTTTGCCTATTGTAGCATGCCAGGTGTACATGAAGGTTATATGGAAATAACAACATGAAGACTGCAATAAACAGTACAGTCTGTTATTTTGCTGTGTGGAAACATCTATATTAGATGTATACCAACAAAGCCTTTGATCTGTTAGCTGGGATCTCCAAGAGTTGGTTGTTTGAAGGCCTCCATTTTATGTATGTGACATTTAGTTAAAACCTAACGTCTCAATCCCAAAAACGAGGTTCAGATTCTGAACCTCATCAATCTCAACCTCACCCAGTATGGAAGTGAGATTCAGAATTGATTTGATCCCAGGCTCTTTCATCGTTCTTTTGCTTTGCCGTTCTTTAAGCGCCTCTGGCATTAGGATATAGTGCATTGTAACTTACCCAAATTTGGACATGCAGAAACATGGGCAGACCCCTCTAATATCTAACCCCTAATGGGACTATCTAACCCCTCTAATAAAGTGTTCTACCCCACCAAAATTTCACTTCACCCCTCCTATTTTGTGTGAAAGGCTTTAACCCAAATGCCTAGTTAACCCCTGCCAAAGCTTAGCTCACTGAGTGGTGCTGCTTGCACCCCACCAGACATTTTTCTACCCCTCCTTTTAAATAAATGAAAATCCACCCTTGTACACAAAAGGTTTTCACAAAGAATATATGTCACAAACCAATTTCCTCAAAGATTTCCAAAGAAAAAACAAAAACTCCACATGGTAAAATCTCTTTTCTTTCATGCAAATAAAACACATACATATTACCACAAGTTTCATCAACAAATGCTGTTTTCAAGAAGCGTTTCATGTTGCAGTCTTACTACAGCTGTGTTACCAGCGACATTGTGTTACCTTTGCAGATAAAATTTTCATACTCTACCACCACTCATAACCTATGGATCATCGTTCAATCGTCCGGCGAGATATATACGTTTCTTCCTATTTGTTGAGTCCTCGTCACCCTCGGTAGAAAGTTCATCCAGGGCTGAACACAAGGTTGCCAGCAAAGATGTGTTGCCATTACTGAGTAGACAAACGACAGAACTGGAACTTCGTGTGATATTTTCAAATAAAGATGTATTCCTAAATGATGAATTTAAAGGTTTAGTCTTGAAGGCTTAATAAGAATACAGCAATGTTTTAGCATACCTAGCTTAGACTTAGTGATATGGCACACTGAGATCTGATGATGAAATCATAGAAATTCCGCCTGGGGGCAGGATGGGGGGGGGGTGGAGTGGGGGTAAACAAACTAAATTCCAGGGGGTTTGCAATTTTTACTGGTAAAGATGTTCTCAACCCCCCTGTGCAAAAAATAAATGCAATCTGCCAATAATTGCAATACTAATGGGTCCAATATTTAATTCCTATCCACATCACCACATGTATGGCAAATATTAGAATTTTTGTAAAAATAAATTAAATCTTAAAAAAAAACAGATAAAATGCACATACCATTTATTACTTCTGTTGATAGTATTCAACAGTTGCCTGGTCTTGGGTGAAACACTGACTATAGAGACCGAACCATTGGCTCGAACTGAGCTGCCCAAAATTTGAGCCAATTGTGACCGAGATTTTAGTACCTATCAATGTCGAGAAACAAAAAAATACTATAGCAGAAAGGCTAGAAGTATGAGTACATTATTTCATTCAAAATACTTACGTTTCCATTTGGTTTAAAATCGAAAATCTTGCAAGCTTTTCTTGAAAAAGCATGCATCCCTCTGAAGGTGGCCATATTTGAAATTTTCCACATGGAAAAAAAATTCAAAAAAAATTTCCTTTGGAAAGTATTTTTCTTTGCTAAGTGGAAACACAACAACTTCCTTTTTCCAATATGGCTACCGCGAGGCGAGCTTTTGTTCGTTTACGAACGACATTTTATTGTGTTTTCTTTATGTTCCTTGCGTTGAACGGTGCGTTGGTTTTAGGAGAGAGTGAGGAGATTACTGAAGATAATTGGGATATAGTTCTTCAAGGACATTGGATGATAAAATTGTGAGTTTGAAGGGTGACGCGATTGCCTCATTTGGCTATAAACCGCCAGACCCTCAGCTGGCTAGCAGTCTGGAGATCAAAGGTTCAAGCCCTGTGTGAGACTCCCTTTTTTTCGGGGATTGAATTTGTAGCCAAATGAAGCAACTACAAAATCAAACCCCTCATTCTCGAATCACTCGATAATGTCTTGTATCTCTAGATGAGAAAGGGACAAGCAAATGATCTTCAGCCTTGCCCAAGGATCCGTCAAACTCGACTATCCAGCACTATGGAAGTTTCAGAAAAATTTCTGAACAGTTTTTGTTGGTGGAGATTTAGACCCGACCAGCCGCAAAACAATGAAAAAAGGCGCAAAGACCATCACACAGCAGCCGAGGTTTAGCCACAAATGATGCAGCTGCAGTTCTGATTTTATATATAAGAATACTTGCTGTTTTGCTTGTTGGATGTTAAATGATGAAATGTGCATGATCAACCATGTGTGAAACGTCAACTGACAAAACATACATGCGAAAACAGATTCAATGTCCCACAAGCACGGCAGCTTTTCTCAAAGAAAACCACAGTCATGATAAGTCAGTCACATACCTCGGGATACATTGTTTTTCCATAAAACATGTGCATCCCTCGATTGCAATATAAAACATTTCCTCACAGGGCTAACATAATGATTCTCGTATTTCAGTTATGCACCGTGGTGTCCTGCATGTAAAAACCTCAGACCGACATGGGATAAATTTGCTGTGCAAGCAGAGACGCTAAATGTCCAAGTTGCGGAGGTCGATGTCACTAAAAGCACAGGTTGTGTGTTGTTTCTAGCCTCATATTTGAAAACATTAATGACCAAAACTCTCCCTTAATGGGCACGATAATCTTGTATTAGATTGAGAGTAGTATTCTCTGGGATATACTACATTAGTGAGGTTTAGACTTTCCGTCCGTTGATATGTCTGATCAACCATCAGATGTGTTTGATATATCTGATCAACCAATCAGATGTGTTTGATATATCTGATCAACCAATCAGATGTGTTTGATATATCTGATCAACCAATCAGATGTTTGATATATCTGATCAACCAATCAGATGTGTTTGATATATCCGATCAACCAATCAGATGTTTACTAAGCCAGTGAGAGGTAGTGGTAGTGGAAGTCAATTTTGAACCTCTCTATTGTTAGTATGGCAGAGTAAAATGGGTTAACTTTATTTGAATTATGTTGTATGAATTAAATAATGGAAAGAGAATGTCAACATCAATAGAAAGTGCAAATTAATTCTAATTTATTTTCTTCTCAATACAGCACTGAGCGGACGTTTTGGGATTGTGTCGCTGCCAACAATTTATCAGTAAGTCACAATTATGCATTTCCTGCATAAAAAAATGTAAAAATGTGCAGAAGATTATTGAATCTGATTGAACAAATTTCATGTAGTGCCATGCATGGAGAGTTTCGTTTGTACAAAGAAAAAAGAAAGTTGGATGATTTAGTGGAGTTTATTGAACAAAAGAAATGGGAGAACGTTGAACCTGTTCCATCGTGGAAATCCCCAGGTTCATTCTTGTAAGTTGTTTGCCTGCTTCTTATTTAAGAATACATTCACCATCGAATAGCCAGTGTTTTATTTCCAATCTTTGTAATTTTATAGAATGTCTGGTTTGGGTATGGTCTTCAAAGCATCAGTCGTTTTTAAGGTGATGGACTAACACTTTGTCAGTTCCCAGATGGACTAACACTTAGTCTGTCAGTTCCCAAACATTTCTTACAAATCGTACTGTGTTCACAGAAACTTTGATGGTGTGCAATATTTTCTCTTGTGCGCACTGCACATTTCATTGAGCTTGAATATTCAGTCTAAGCTAAGTTTTATTTATTTCTTATTCAGAATATCCACACAGTATTAACAGAAAGCTATGGCCTTCCAGCTTGGGGTTCTTATGTTCTATTTGGTGTTGCAACTGTTCTTGCTGGGCTAATACTAGGAATGGTTTGTATTCCTTTTCTTTGCAGCGAAATAATCACCACGTGGTTTATGCACGTGTTTACACAAAACCGATGATCCTTCTGGAAAAAATTTGCGCAAAGATAATTCGCCTGTGTATATAAATGCTACTAACTATTGACAAAGGGCCTTGCTTTAGGAAACGTGGCAAAAGTTTATATTTTTGCTCAGTTAGATTGGCTGGCTGACATATTCATTTCCACAAGAGCCTATAAAATCAGTCTGATTTACGACATATCTGCGTAATTCAGACACCCAAACACAGATTTACTTGGGTGGACTGTTCACGGATAATCTGTCGTTGTGTTTAAATTCCGCGTTTATAGATGAACGATCAGAAAAATATCAAGCATGATTTTTTTTCCACAATCGTCGCATAAATACATCGTGCTATTCAGCAATAGTTTGTCAGTCGGATGATGCGTCCTGATGATAAATCGAGCAATAACGTTTCTTATATTCCGCGATAAAAAATTTGTCTGCAGTCATTTTAATTATACAGTTAATTAAAAGGCATATTTTCCTCCCCTGTAGGTTCTAGTGTTCTTGTCAGATTTTCTACTTGGTGTGGTATCACCCTCTTCACCTCAACCTTCCGGCGACACAAGTGAATCTGGGGATGCGGATGACGAAGCTGGTGCAGATGATATGAAACCGGAGCTGAATGAGGAGACGACCTCACAAGATGATGCTGTTGAAAACGTATCGCAGGATAACGCCAGTGTTCGAAAGAGAACTAAGGTAAAAGAGCAATGGAGGTTTCATAAAGTCGTGGCTGTAGTCACTTATTAAATGCCCTTTGCTGATCATCACAAATAAGTCAAAACAATGAGTGTTAAGATGGCATGAAGAACAGTGGGATTCTCAAAACAATGAAAAGCCTGAAAAGACAATGGAACATTCTGATCACCGGATTATGACTGGATGGCATGGAGAACAGTGGGATTTTCAAAACAATGAAAAGACAATGGAGCATTCCGATCACTGAATGGTGATTGAAGTGCCTATATCTGTGGTGTTTTAACGTTTAGTCTAATTTAAAATATTTTATTATTAGAAACTAAAAGCGACAATGGAGTAAACATGTAAATCCATCTTCACGTCAAGATTTCGCAAACACAACAAAAGATCAAGAAATTCCACCGGGATTAAGTCTAGGTAGCACGTAGTCATAAAGTAGTGTACTTTTAATTAAAGTGTTTAATTAAATATTTTATTTCAAAAATGTTTCTCTAATTGGTCGTTGCACGTTACGTTAGTGTGTACCATGTGTACCAACGAATGAATCTCATTATATTTCATGGAATTTGCCATCAAGATGACAGCCGTTTTATTGTCTTTAAATTCCTAGAAGATTGGTTGCAATCTACATATCTGACGCTAGTTTGAAAAGTTGATTATGTCTAGTTCTAATTAACGCACAAGCCAAGAAAAATGAACCTGGCACATTAAGGAGAGCACGGGCTCGTACTGTCCAGTGGTTTTCCCCTCTTGCATAAAAGTTCTTTCTTATGTCTCCGAAGATTCCGTCAGTATTAAAGTCATGTCTTTAATGTACTGCGAGGCCATTTTAAGGACATCTAGCTTTCTCGTTTGCCCATGCGCACTCGGTACAACATCTTTCAATTTACGAAATGCATCATTCAGTGTTCCCAGTCTCTGTCGCTCTCTGTAAGTAGCTCGTTCTCGCTTGCCGTGACGCTTCTTCGAGTCAGCGGTTTTCTTTATCGATGGCGTGACGTCATTAGTCTGGCACGCGGCATCACACATGTTGCGTGGGGTCCACGCGGTATCACGCGTGGTTCGTGGGCTTCGCGCAGTCTCCGCGAGCGGTGAACACTCGAGGAGACAAAGTAGGTCCTCTACACTGCATTCGAACGTTAAATGTTGTTTCTCCAAAGCGTTTTGTTGTGACGAGGCTATGATTTGTTCCATATCAAGATTGTTCTGCTAAAAAAATGTATGTCAAGAGTGATTTTCATATCTTCAAATTTCCACAAAACGCTACGAAAAGCAACAATTAAACATGCTTATACATACATATATGCACTTATCCATTGCTGTCTTCGGTCGATGTAATTTGCACACCACCCTCAGACTTTCTCCAAAACCTCAAACTAACGAAAGGTCACCAACAAAAGTTCACTTGGATAAGCTAACTGTATAGAGGTCTATACAGCTGATACAGCTTCAAGGCCGAATGTGTATAACATTCTATCGAGTGTACCGTGAATATGTAAGTGAAGTACATGCCACTCAGTCTTTATCAGTACGTATACAAGAGTGGAACATGTGTAGTTCATGAAGCGTGTTAGTTTGTGGTTTCTGTATGCCCCCAGAGAAAATTTAACTGTATACTCATTTGATAATGTTAAGAGGAGTGAGCGCGTGTTATGTATGTTACGTAACACGCGCTCAAAACTAATGCGTCTCTGCTAATGCGTATAATATATCACTTGAGGTTATGACTAAAATCATAAAATACTGAATTCAAAATTTTAGTTTTTCGATACGTTTCTCAATCGGCAAACAAATTTAAAAAGTATGTTCAGTGCTTTATCTGTAAAATAATGCTAAAATGAAGAGATTTTAGATGATACGCCAAAGAGAAAATGATGTCTGAAGTTCAGTAAGTTTTGCTTATATGCAGGCTGTAAATATGGCGTCAATTTTAAAGCATCATGATTGATAATTGTATTTTAATTGACAATTTTTAACTATTATTTTATGTTTCTCAACTGGCAGATGCATTTAAAAAGGTTGCTAACCCTATAAACTAGAGAATAAAGCTAAAACAAAGTAATTTTGAGAGGAACGCCAAAAAGATTTTAGGTTTTGAACACTTTTCATTGCAGATACGCGACATGGAAAAAAATTGCCTCTTAATTAACAATTATTCTCCGAAGGCGTGGTCACCGAGCCGGAGGCGAATAATTGTTTTAGTATTTTTACACAAGTCTTTTGTGTTTTTTTGGGACTGAATTTATTTTAATTTCGCTTATTTCTTTATCAGTAACTTCCACAAAACGGCTAACCGCCATTTTGAAAATTTCGGTTTTGTTATATTCACCTGTAGGTGAATAAAGCAGCTTAATACGTCAAATTTGACCGATCAACTTGTAGGATTTGTTATATTCACTTGTGCAAAAATACTAATATAAATTATTAAGCAAAACGCCACTTTTTAATATAATCTTGTGAATCAGGAATGATTCTGCAACACTCCCTCCCCCTGCGTACTTCGGCTTGAAGAGACGATATGTGGTCTTCCTGTTGGTAACTCAAAACTTGAGCGCACAAAATGCTATTATTCGGAATATGTTTTGTTTTGTATTCCTTAAAATTGTCGGCTGAAATTAAAATGGAACTCCTATTGAGCTCTTGCATGCACGGTTTCATTTTCAGAACGCCGACGTTCTTCTATCTACACGTGAATCAAATGAACCTTGATCTTATCGACTTGACTTTGGTCGAAATGAAAGAGTCAGCACTTGTGGTGTGGTGACCACGCTTGCCTTTCAAGCTAGGAGACACGGGTTCAATCCTTGCTCGGACCTCTACTCAAGGTCTTAAAGTAATTGAGGAGACTCGGAGCTACCTTTACATTGACATCAGTAAATGGTTAGACTTTCGCGTCTTCTCGGATAAGGACGTTAAAAAATCGTAGGTACCCTGGTCCCCAAATCATTATGAACGATGTGAAATATTCTGCATCAATATCGTCTTTTGTGTATTTTATGTAAATCATTCTTTACCGACTGCAGTGATATTGTTGGGACACTTGCGGTTTTATATCAGCAGTGCATCTATGCAAATTATTACAAACATTTATACCTCACTCCCCCACCCCTGCATTCAGTGTTCTTCACCCGATCACACACCAAAGTAAGATGCCAAGGCCGTCGGAAGTGGGGGGGGGGGGGCATGAGCCCCCCCTCAATAATTCTATTTGTATATAAGCAAAACACACAAAAGAAGTAGAAAAGTGCAAAACAATTCAGATTTATTCAAGAAAGTGATTGAGTCATATTGATTTACTTCCAACGGCCTTGAAGATGCTACATGAGACTGAGATCCAACTGAAAGCCATGATTTAATGTGTATTTGTTGAGGTAGTTAGTAGTTAAATATAAAATTTAGAAAGATTTCAACTTTTCCGTGCGACACGCACATGTGGAAAACGTCAGTATTGGTAGATAAAGATACATGTACTTACAAATGACGTGATGGTTGCAAGAGTCTTATTGTTTCACTCGAGTGCGGTTAAGAACTACCATGAGGATGAAGTTAAAATTAGAAACAGTAATGGTGGGAGAAACGCTAAAGACTTCTCAACGAAGCGCCTTCGCTCGAAACGTCGAAGTTCTCCTTGTATTTTTCAGGTAGTTGTATCCCTACTTACACTGAAACAGACCGATATGATATTACTGAAACAATGTCACTGAATAATTGTAAACATGTGGCAAGCATGAATAATGCTCAAAATAATAATATTATTCACTTAATCACGACATGTGTAGAACTGTCTTAGACTTAGTTGAGGTCATTTCTTTCTCATGTTACTCTGAGCGTCTCAGCGAGCGTGAGAAAGGCAATTCTTAAAAACTTTTATATAATTTGTTTTGACTAAATCCATCTGATTGGTTTATTTTTTGTCACGTGATGTTTTTATATTCTGAGCATAAAAGGTCATGTATTTTTGCCGATCCCCGCTAGTAACTCCAGACTAAGGGCCTTCGCTCGAAACGTCGAATTTCCGAAACAGTGAAAGGTAACAAACCGGCCTTACAATTGAAGCCAACATTCTTCAGTCCCACCAATCTCGTTCCCAGAGTATGCCTGTTCGCGGGTTAGGTAGTGGCATGACACTACCTAACCCGCGAACAGGCATACTCTGGGAACGAGATTGCAGTCCCACCCGTCCAATCATGTTCCTTCATGCCAAGACATATCAAACTTACACATGTATACTCTCCAAATTAGACCTTCAGTTTCCCGTCCGGCCCTTATTTCAAACTACACGCGGGCGGGCGGGCCATTTCCATTATCCAGGACGGGAAGCTAAAGTCCAATTTGGAGTGGCCGCTTACGGTTTTGAAAACCTTGGACTTGGAAAAGTCATATAGTACCAGCAAACTGTAAGTACGCAGATAGCAAGAGTTCCGCGTACCTACGTGGTACGTGACTGAAAACAGGCGTACCTCCGGTACGTAAGTACGCGAAGTATCGCACCCTCACAACAACACTATATCAGAGATTTCAGTGGGAAATTGCAAATATATCATAATGATATGGTAATTTACGTTCAAAATTACTGTATGTGTTAGGTTCAGCGCATGAAAAGTTCGCTGTATTTTTCAAATATCGTTTACCCGATTAATCGTTGTGTGTAAACGTAGCCGTTTAACCGGAGTTTGTTCATCTCCTGGAATTCAAAACAGTCGTGCGGGTAATCAGTCCTCCCACAGGAAAAGTTGACAGGGTGTGTTAGGAGTAAGGATAATTCATGCTTAGCTCGTAATATTAAAAATTGCCATGCAGTGCAGATGTGTTGTGTAATCATCGCGGCCGGACCTGCTGTGGTTGCGGACCGGATGGGACCTGCGTTCACAATGTTTTTGTTTTTTCCACAAGCACAAAATTAGAGCAAAATGTTTTCCCTGGTAACTATAATGTACGTTATCACCAAAAATAAATATATATTTTTCCATTTTTTTTTAATCCTTTTCCCCTATTCAGACAATTTATATTCGTCCTTCCATCATCCTGACTAATCACAATTCTAAAACCACTACAATTACGTAATTGCATTACGTCATAATTCATCGTTCGCAATTTCCATTTCAAAAAAAAATACTTCCGGCATAAATTTTGTATAATTTAACGAAATAGATATTCCTTTCTCGCTTATATTCCTCTCTCGACAAAGTCTGTTTTATACAAAAATACGACGTGTGTCCTGAAAAGTTAAATTCCTCCTATTTTTCTAGCCAAAATATCGGTAAATTTTATGGCAAAGAGTGAAAGAAAGACAAGCAAAGACTACAAAGAATCGCTTTATTTCGCTTTGTATTTCCTGAAAGTGGCAACACCACGGCTGCGCAGTAACCAAGCCATATAAAAAAACCCCAATAAAACAGTAAACAGAATAAAAGGGCTGACTAGAATTCTTCTAGAAACGAAAACATCAACACATTTTGCTTCTGTTGGACGTCATGTCAGAACGACAGAAACTAAAGATAAAAGCGAAGTGTCAAGGAGTTATTAGACTTCTGAAAATACCTAAAGACGTTTCATACGATGCTTTTTATGAGCTGGTACGAATTGAATTTTAAGCTTGTTTTCGATTGCGTTTTAAAAATTGTGAATTATAAATAAGGGACTTTCCATTTTTTTGAAGTTGAAAAACAGTTTTGGCGTCTCAAATTGCCAGTTGCAATACAGCGACGAAGAAGGAGATTCGGTAAGAGCTGATTTTTGGTTAAAACAATGTAGACGAGTATTAAAAATTGCATTTTTCTAATGTTAATATTTATATAAATATCTTGTGATATATTTTTTGCGTAATCAGGTAAATATCTTAGTTATTTACACACTTTTAGTCACAAATATAAGTCAAAATACCATTAAATCTTACTTTGTGTGAATTGGTAGGTTCAAGTGGTGTGTAAAAGTTGATATTTTCCAAGAAAAATATAATATGGGATTAACAGCCAGGTTATTATATGAAAACAACACCATGTTACCCAGTCACTATATGAGAATAATAACCTGGTACCTTCTGCACATATTGGTGATATCACACTAACACACTCTATACCATCTGAGATGACAGTTGGAGCAGGTTGGAGCAATGAAGAAGACTGGCTAAGACATACTGATGCTACAATTTATTTCAATCTTCTTTGTCTTACAAATGTGGGAGCATATCAGATATATTGCTCATGCTCAGTTCATATAATTGGTTTACTGTTTGGTCCCACAACCAGTAAACCTAATGTTTTCAGCATAAAATAGATGCATTGTACACCATGATCCAAGTCAATAGGTACCATTTAAGCCAAATTTGTTTTACAATGAACCAAATCTTTGCTGTTACAGAACATAGCGATTGTAAGCAACTTGCTGCTTCGCCATCTTGCTCTTCATATACTATCGCCAAATAAAAAAATTGTAAAATCTTTCTTAACAAGCTTAACCTTACTAACCATATCGAAGATCTATTTTGTATAAATTGTAAATATTTACTAAATTGTAATTGTATTCATTACTAATTATTTTTTTCTCATATGTAAATAGTCGTAATCTTTAATACATTTTATGTTAATACATTTTATGCCTGTAAATATCAAAATAGTGCGAGGGCTGTATGTTAGATAACTTTTATGGTTAATACATTTTCCCTCATGAAATAAAGTTTCTATTCTATTCTATTCTATTTACAGTATAGTGCCTTACAGTTAAAAATAAATATAAAAAATTACTTTATAAAAACTTCAATTTTTCATTGCAGGTTGAACTAGGATCTCAGGGTTAGTACAGTACACATATATGTGTATAACAAAGTTGTTACTTAATATTTTTTTCATTCTTGATTAAAACTTCCATTGCAATTAACTTACTGATAATTCATTTTCTGCACCTATATAGACGAGCTACAAGAAGCCTTCAAAGTAAGCCACGATTGTCATTTATATTTAAGTATAGTCATCAGTGTTACTTTTAATAAAGCCTATGGCTGCCGATTATGATCTTAAAAATTAACTTTTATTCATGTACATTGATTAAATTACCCAGGTTGGAAAAAACCTTTCATCACTGAAGATCAACATTATCACACAGGAAAATCCCACCATGAGTGCAATGATCAACAAGGTTAGTTACAACAAATTGTTACGGGTGGCTCTGTGGGTCAAAGTAAAGTAAGATAACTGGAAATGTACTGCCCCCCCAGAAAATCTACACGCTCCCCTGGAAAATTTGCATCCCTCTCACCCTCTCTAGTAATGATCAGGGATCACATTAATTTATTTAATTAAACCAGAGTAGCAAGTGAAAATGTGTCTTAAATTTACAATTATAAGGTCTAAATATACTCAATTGATTTAGCCAAGTGATTGTTCAAATACAACCCAAAGACAATTGTCAGTTGACAAGATGAACTCAGATGACAGCGCAGCTTCCACAAACCGCAGTCCTAACGTTTTGGTTGAACCATTGTCGAGCTTGACAATCAATGAAAAGCCAACGCCCAAGCCAAGACCACACCGCAGACGGATTGGATTCTACACGTCATTGTGCAGCGATATTGTGGAGTCTGAAAAAGGCGAAGACAGCCAGAGTAGTGGCAAGGCCAAGAAAAAGCCTAAGAAGGAAAAGTCACTTCGAGGGAGCAAGTATTATGCATCGTTAGCTGACGACATTGCAGCCATGAAGCTTGGCCAACCTGATGAAAGTCAAAAAGAACGAAAAGAGATGAAAAGGAGAAATCCGTCAAGAACGAATGAGGTGCCTGCACATGAGTTGGCAAAAAAGCAAAATATGGACGAGGGAGTGAAACAGGTTGAACGAGATTTGAGTGGTGTTTCCCTCAGTGATGAAGAACCACCAAAATGGTTTGACAAAGTTGTCGATAAAGTAAGTTTGGTTCAAGAATGTTTTAAATTTTCCATTAGAACATGCTACTGTATATTGCAGACTTCAAAGAAAACGATCATCCGTCAGTTATATACATGACAAAATATCGATCCATGCAAACCACTAAGCTTGAATAGCGCTAATCTATACCGGCAATGCTTAACTGAGAACAAATTGTGTCAGATTTTTTCTTGGAAGATAGTTTAACGCAAATGATCAACGTCATGATGACGTCTTTAGCGTCACACACACACAAGTCCTTGTAGATGAAGTGTGGAATGTGTAAATATGAGTATTCTAGTCAAGCTCAGTCACATTTCAGTCGTGCATATATAGGTCTTGCACAACAACTGAATGAATTGGCGATCTTCAGTTAGTGGCAATTAAAGTGAAACACCAAAACCAGTTTTGGTGTTTCACCTACTCCAGATGTTTCGTGGTTTACTCGCGGTACACTACCCCTGACTACAGTACGTCGGACTACTTGGAACATTCTAGTAATTACTGTTTATGCAACGCAATTCAGTGTAAAATCTTACCTTCTCTTTTTTCACCATGTACTTTGAATGTTGTTTCCACCATGTAGTTTCACAAAATGAATGCTATAATATTCTGAATTTGTAGATGAGTCAGTCAGTGTCTTCACAAGTGCTTGGTGCATTAAATGGTGCAGCTGGTATAGCAACAGTAAATCCTGTCAAAGCAATGAGAAGAGAGCGTGGTAAGTTAATCCCAAATCATCTCTTCAATACTTGTACGAGTAATTTGTTTGAGTTCTCATGGAATCAATAGACAAGTCCAGCCTATCGACTAATTTTTTATCTGGACAAGAAAGACGACATATATCATTATAGCTCAAAAGAGCATCCTAAAATTAGTAAAATTGCAAAGTTTGGTTGCGAAATGTTGTAAAATACGGAAAATATAGTCCTGTGAAATTAGCAAATTTTGAGTATTTTAGTATTACGCGCGGTAAAAATAACCATTTTTGAGCCGAAAGTGGTTATTTTTACCGCGCGTAATATAAAATACTCAAAATTTGCTAATTTCACAGGGCTATATTTTCCGTATTTTACAACATTTCGCAACCAAACTTTGCAATTTTACTAATTTTAGGATGCT
>CACRXK020008712.1:0-20313 GCA_902702795.2 Paramuricea clavata | reverse complement strand
ATGAATCAACTAACGACCTGTGGAGAGCAACCAGTAACCATACTAATATCCAATATGACGCTTATAACTCTACTAAGGAAGTTCTCAAAGATTTCCGTTCTGGACACGAAAACAAACTCCTAAACGAATTAACCAGTCAAGGATCCTTTTTCTGCAGCGTCACGAAGTTCGCTTTACCTCAGCTTAACAAGGTGTGGTCTATTGCCCAATCAAAGCTCCCGAAAAACATTCACAACTTCACCATTCGTTACATTAACAACTCTCTTCCGACGCGCAAAAACCTAAACAGATGGGCAATATCTTCAAATTCAGACTGTTCTTTTTGTCTTAGCCCTGAAACATTACTACACATAGTAGCTGGATGTCAGTTTTATCTCGACCGATTTACGTGGAGACACAATTCAGTCCTAAACTTTCTTGCTCATCAGTTACAAACTGTTGACGGTTCTACTCTCTACGCTGATCTAAATGGATTCAAAAGCCCTTCAATACTTACTGGTGATACGTATCGCCCAGATTTGTTATTATCGTGCTCAAATGGTTCCTTATATGTGGTTGAACTCACCACTGGTTATGAGACAAACCTCAAAAACAATGTAAAACGGAAGAAGGATAAATATAGAGAATTATTGAGACAGCTAGGTAAAAATTTTAGCCAAGTTAAATTTATAAATCTCTCCATCAGCTCTTTAGGTATTTTTGCAGAAGAATGTTATACATTTTTAGACATGTTAGATAGTATTGGTCTTGACAAAAACCACCAAATGTACTGCGTTAGGAAAATGATGACTATTGCTATTAGAACTACATATTACATTTTCTGTTGCCGAAATAAGGAATGGGAAAATCCGGATTAATTTACTAACAATTTGACTTATCTCATTGTATATATATATATATTGCATGCACTTTGTTCTGTTATTTTAGTTTAGTATAATTGTGATTCAAATAGCCAACCGTAAGTTACCTTTATGAGAGAGATTTACGATTGTATATGTATGTAAAGAAAAACATTTAATAAAGTTTCCATTATTATTATTATTAAATTCGTCACTTAAACTGACACTCACATATACATGCATAACATGTTACAAGAAAACGTATACGTGACCGCATAGGATGAGGAACAGAACTTTCGTCCCAATTAATACCTTACCCCTTACAACTGAGCTCATGTGCATGACTTTCTCAGTGTATGAACAAACGAAGGCTTGACACTAACCTGATCGTAAATTTAACTGAAAAATATAACAGTTGTTTATACTCCATGAAAGTCCCTATAACTTCGCATCACTATATAATTATTTACAATTTTCGCCAACAATTTTGGGAAAAAAGATTACTTGATTAGCGTCCGAAATGTTTCATATTCGATCAGTAATAGCCCCCACCCCAATCTTGATCCATCCGTCACTTGGCCTGGGCGCCATCAGACGTTGCTCATTCGTCGTCCTTTTCATTTATTTGTTTATTTATTTATAAAGGTTATTTAAAAACGATAGCCCTTCGGCTATCGCTGCTTTTCAAGGGATCGTTTTGTATAAAACTTTCAAAAACTCATTAATAATTCATGAAGCAATTATCCAATCTTGAGTAAGAAATTAGTCACGTGCATACGTCTTTATACAAGCTAAAGAACACTTTAACAAAAGACCATTGTTATGCAAACTATATAAAGATTTTTATATAAAGATTTTTATATAAAGATTTTGATATAAAGATTTTTATATAAAGATTTGACTTATTATGCAAATGTTTTTGAAGTCATTTAAAAAACTCGCAGGTCGTGTTTTATTAGGTCTAAAGCCACTCGCGCTGCGCGCTCGTGGCTTTAAACCTAATAAAACACTCCTGCTCGTTTTTTAAATAGTACATAAAATATTAATTAATATGGATATTTACACAAATAAGTCATGTTAGATGAAACAATATTGATTAATCATGTTGCAATACTTGTGAGCATTATCAACAGTCATTTAATCTATAGAAAAATAATCGATTAAAATTTAAAATGTCGATTAAAATTTTAAAATGAATTGTTGATAGTTGCTCATACCCGTTGACGATGCCAATGGGTAAGTTGTTCCAGGCACAAGCTCCTCGGTATGAAAAGGATCTTTTCATAAGATCAGTTTTAGGTTTACCCAACACTAGCTTGCGCTGTGGAGTGACATAGGCGAAAGCCGGATTGCTGTTCGCAGATGATATTGTTTCTGTTAATATACAAGCTTAACTGATCGAAAATGAGTTTTTCTAAGATTCTGGGCATTTTCGGAATCACAGATATTATAATAGGTCTATAATTTCCACACTCAGCCTTGTCTCCTTCTTTGTGAATTGGAATTACTAATTTTGCAAGTTTTTATATAATTAAAACTTGCAGAAAATCTTGCGAAAATCTTGCAGAGGACTTAAAAGTCCTCTGGAAAAGTTCCAGTTTTCAATACAAGGTTGAATACATGCAATAAGGAATCGTATATATCGTATTTCCAGCTTCTTTAATAAATTTGTTTGATATTTTATTAATCAGAATTCAATACATATGTATGATAGGATATACGTTGTCTTTCTTGAAAATTTTGGAAGCTTCTGTTAGGCAAGGCTATTAAAATGCTGACATTTTTGTGCTTTAAATAGTGCTGATTTGTTGTTTCATAATGAAAATAATCTTTGATGGATGATTGTAGATGGAAATTGTAGAGTGGAAATTAATATACATTTATTAGTCCTAACCAGGAACAGGAGCAAAAAATGCAACTTTAGGTCCCTGGCAGGAATTGAACATGCGGCCCTGCGATTTCCGTGCAAATACCCACGTAGCAAAATGGCCTATTTGCATGCGACGACTATTCTATATAATATATTATGGATTTCAGAAATATTATATTAGAGGCGGACCGTTTGATGGAGTAAATTTTCATTGAGTCCGATAATTTTTTAACCTCCTAATGCTGTTCGATCTTTCTCTGTCGTTCAAGGCTCTTAAACAATTTTCTTTATTTCGTGGGCACATATAAAACATTACATTGCCAAGAATTCGAACGGGTGAAAACATATTCATAGTTTACAAATGTAAGGCTGCATGGTATACTTTAATTTAGGGTATTATAATGAGTTGCGGTAGTAATCAATCCATGCATGTGTTTATGAAATGCTCCGTCATCCGCCGTCCTTGTCTAATGGGCGCGATACCCCCCAAAATATTGAACTTTGAAAAAATATCGCACAAGAACAAACGGCCAAAAAATATCGAGCAATTCAACTTTTATATGTGCCCACGAAATAAAAAATTCGTTCAAGAGCCTTGAACGACATGCACAAAAAGATCGAACAGCATTAGGAGGTTAAAAATATTATTGGGCTCAATGAAAATCCACCCCATCAAATGGTCCACCCCTAATATATAATATTTCTAGAATCCATTCCACCCCTAATATATAATATTTCTAGAATCCATATATACAGTAGAATAGTCATCGCATGCAAATGTCCATTTGCTACGTGTGAAGCTCTTAGGTTTATAAGTAAAACGTGGATTAATAGCCCTGCCTAACAGAAGCTCCAAAACTAATTAAGGCAAATTTTTAAAATTGGCCTGAATATATTAAGGTAGATCAGTATGTACCAGGACGAACTCTAGATCATCATCACAAATCCAACTTGAAGTGCCAACCGAAAGCGAAACATTTCAGGACAGTGCTGCAGCTGCATTTAACTCTCTGCCAGATAGTTTGCGAAATTGCAAAGATTTCAACATTTTTAGAACAAGTGTGAAAGTCTATCTCACAGACTTGGCCCATGAGAAGCTCTGGCCGTGGTATAAATGACTATGTTTTGTTACATCTGTTTTGTGAAATATGTACCGTGACTGTGTGAATGTACTGTACAGATGTATTAACTCTTCATAGCTACTCATTGTAAATATAGTACTTTTTAATATAGATTAGTTAATTTAGTGATAGAAGAGCCAATTCAAATTGGAATCGCTAATAAATCATTATTATTATTATTATTATTATTATTATTATTATTATTATTATTATTATTATTATTATTATTATTATTATTATTACTATTATTATTATTATTATTATTATTATTATTATTATTATATTTCCAAACGTTTCCGGAGAAAGACAACGTATGGCCTATCATACATACGTACGTATTGAATGCTGATTAAAAAGTTTCATTGCTAAGAATTCGCGATCGAACGGGTGAAAACATATTCATTTTACAGATGTAAGGCTGGTATACAGTACTCTAATTTATATTTTAGGGTATTATAATAAGTTGCCGTATAGTAACCATGTGTTTATAAAATGCTCCGCGGTCCGCCGTCCGCCTTTTGTCTACGTACACCCGTTTTATTTGCCGTACATAAACAATAGTTTCGGTGTGCATTGACCAGGAAAGTTGTGGATACGAGTACACCAAGATCCTTAATGATGTTCGACACTTGTTCGAGTGCACAACCGTTAGTACTGTAATTAGTTATGAGTAGGCGTTCTTTTTCTTAAGATTCATGTGCATGGTCTTACACTTTGTATCGTTTAGTTGCATTGGATTATCAGCGGTCCAGTTTATCAGATTGGCGAGATCATATTGAAGAAGGCAGTAGATGTGGGAAGAACAAGTGGTCGATAATGCTTTGAGTCATGCGCGAGCAACGCGAGTGTAGATTTTTTGCTGCAGCTGCATTTAACTCTCTGCCAGATAGTTTGCGAAATTGCAAAGATTTCAACATTTTTAGAACAAGTGTGAAAGTCTATCTCACAGACTTGGCCCATGAGAGGCTCTGGCCGTGGTATAAATGACTATGTTTTGTTACATCTGTTTTGTGAAATATGTACCGTGACTGTGTGAATGTACTGTACAGGGGCCGGTTGTATAAAAAAGTGATTAAAGTTAACTATGGTTAAGTGGAAATGTCATCCAATAAGAAGCGCCTATTTGAGAGTTAATCACTATTTAACTACAAAATATTGATTAAAAAAGTGATTAAGAGTTTTATACAACCGGCCCCTGATGTATTAACTCTTCATAGCTACTCATTGTAAATATAGTACTTTTTAATATAGATTAGTTAATTTAGTGATAGAAGAGCCAATTCAAATTGGAATCGCTAATAAATCATTATTATTATTATTATTATTATTATTATTATTATTATTATTATTATTATTATTATTATTATTATTATATTTCCAAACGTTTCCGGAGAAAGACAACGTATGGCCTATCATACATACGTACGTATTGAATGCTGATTAAAAAGTTTCATTGCTAAGAATTCGCGATCGAACGGGTGAAAACATATTCATTTTACAGATGTAAGGCTGGTATACAGTACTCTAATTTATATTTTAGGGTATTATAATAAGTTGCCGTATAGTAACCATGTGTTTATAAAATGCTCCGCGGTCCGCCGTCCGCCTTTTGTCTACACCCGTTTTATTTGCCGTACATAAACAATAGTTTCGGTGTGCATTGACCAGGAAAGTTGTGGATACGAGTACACCAAGATCCTTAATGATGTTCGACACTTGTTCGAGTGCACAACCGTTAGTACTGTAATTAGTTATGAGTAGGCGTTCTTTTTCTTAAGATTCATGTGCATGGTCTTACACTTTGTATCGTTTAGTTGCATTGGATTATCAGTGGTCCAGTTTATCAGATTGGCGAGATCATATTGAAGAAGACAGTAGATGTGGGAAGAACAAGTGGTCGATAATGTTTTGAGTCATGCGCGAGCAACGCGAGTGTAGATTTTTTTCATGTAAGTTTGAATGTCATTACAATAGACCAGAAATAATAAAGGTCAGAGTATTGAACCTTGTGGCAAACCTGATGTAACAGTAAGTCAATCGGAGTAAATACCATGGAGAACAACTCTTTGCTGTCTGTCTGCGAGGTAACTTTGGAATCAAGATAGTATAGAGGTCCCGTTATTCCCAAATTTTCAAGTTTACTTTCAAGTAGATGATGCGGAACCTTGTCGAAGGCTTTTGATATGTCAAGGTATATGGCATCAACTTCATTTCCACTTGCCACAGATTCCAGAATGTCGTGGTATATACTTCAAGTAGCCGACGTGTGGTTGTAGATTATTAAAGTGTGTGGCTCACGATACTGATAGCAATGATTGTGAATACAATTAACGTTCCGGAACCTTGGGCAGAATACAAAGTAGTAAGAGAAATATTTAGGTCTATTATAGTTCATTGGCAATGTTGGATTATCCCGTTTGAATACAGGTGTGATGAAGTACCACCCCAAGAGGCAAAGACATGTTAAATATTTCACATAGTGAGGGTGCAATAACTTCGGCAAGTTCGGTCAGCAATTAAATCTACTCGGAATGTTATCTGGACCACGCGCCTTTCGTGAATCTAGATTACGAAGAACTCTTTTGTATAATTATTTAAATAAACTTGTGTAGAAACCCATTTCTATATAATGAATGTATTTGCTAACGTGTCAAAACTTTTTTCTTTATTTTCTGGTTCGCAAAGCTCTACAGCGTAGTATCTTGTTTTTCGCTATACTCGCCGTATATTGAACAGTTATTCTGCGAACTTGAGTCATACTGTATATGCATGAGCTGCATGATGTCCGACGAGGTGCGTAGCACCGAGTTGGCGGCTATCACAGTTTCAGTCATATACGATGAGAGTGGCAGGAGTAGAATAACTGTTGTTTTAAAAATTAATTCAGTGTTGTTCATGTTTTTATTTTCGCTCTCTCGGTATTATGTTTTTCAAAATTATATTTTTAACCAGTCTAAGTAAAAATATATATATTTGCTAACCTGTAAACAATTGCTGTAAACAATTTTTTTCATTGTGTTTTTATTCCGTTAGGCTCAGTATAAAAAGCGAGTAACATTGCAGCTGTTAGTTCTCGTTCGCAGAACTCCAGTAATTCTTGATCCGCCATCTTGTTTTCTCTTATACACGCGTAAAAATTTCACATCTTGTAACAAGTCTGCCAACAAGCCGTAAACAAGTTGTGTTCGCACTACTTGTCCCAAGTTGTCAACAAGTTTCGAACAAGCTGTTAACAACTTGTAACAACCTTGTTGATATTATCGTACTTCTTGCAAGGTTGTTCCAACAAGTCCGATACAGTCATGAATATTGTTATGTCATGAGTCATGATATAACAATATTGTTACAACCTTGTGTCATCAACCTTGTAACATTCTTGTTATATCATGACTGCATCAGACTTGTTAGAGCAACCTTGTGTCAAGTCTGATTATGCCATCAAACTTGTTACAAGTGGTTAACAGCTTGTTCCAAACAACAACTGCGGGGAACAAGAAGTGCGAACACAACTTGTCGACAGCTTGTGAACAGATTCGTAAAAACTTGTTTGTAGACTTGTAACAACTTGTGTGTTTTTACGTGTGTAGCAGGATATGAGCTATTATTATACGCTCACATGCCATTGACCAATCAAATATCTTCAATATAGCGTCACGTGCATGCCTGATATTTACGATGCAGGACAGTTCATATTGGACAGTAACTTATCGTGGCATTTTTCCTGGCTTATCAAACTTTTTCGGATGTTTAGACATTAATTTTAAACACACAATTGCAACAAACGATATCGCAAACTAATGAAAAGAATTTGGGACATTATGACTGTTTTTTCGACCAGTTTTGTTTAAAATTTAAAAAGCGCGGGAAAACTTGTCTTCGCGAAATTCATTTGTTTACCATAGTCGGGAGATTAGTAATATATGATTTTTCCTTAAATTAGGTCAAATTACCTTTAAACATACATGGAATTGAGTTTTTCATGCAAACGTGTTTTTAAAAATAAACTTTTTTGTTTAGTTTATATTTAAGCAAATTCGCCGCCGATGTGTGATAATGTTATCGCTGTGTTATTAGATAGCTTAAGATCTACGACGTCGACGTCAGCTAGGACGTCAGGGCTAAGCAGAGGACTGGGACTAGGACGTCGTCCTAAATAAGTCGATACCTCAAGTATCTACGACATCAAATATTTAGGGCGGCAAGCGGAAGTAAATTGGTAATAGTTTTTTAAGTGTGCATGTGTCTCTCTCAATTTACTCGTCGTCCACCAAACGTCGACAACCTCACAACAAGAGTTTTACCGTCGTAAATACAAGAGCATAACAAACGGTAAGTATTTGATTCACACGTCTCTTTTAAATTCATTTTCAAAGGGATATAAATATTTATAGTTTAAATGTCGACGTCGTGAATCTTAAAGGTGATCTATACAGTCCGTATGTAAACAAAGCCTTTGTTTACATTTTTGTGTCCAAAATATTGAGCTTTATTCGACAACTATTTATATTTTCAAGCTTCTATAGTATAATAAATGATCAAGAAACAACAATTAGGCTTTTCAAGAACTCAAAACATAGTTAAACTGTTTGTATCATAAAAAGTGGGCACATTTGTGCACATGCGCAGATCGGACTGTAGATCACCTTTAAGTGGAAGTTTATTTATTTAGGACGACGTCTTAGTCCCAGTCCTCTGCTTAGCCCTGACGTCCTAGCTGACGTCGACGTCGTAGATCTTAAGCTATCTATTATCGCTCATGCAGTATAGCCAACTTTTTGTTATACTATAGAATTGTTTAGATTTGTTCGATATAATAAAACACCTATTGGATACATCTTCGCCCAATATGGCAAATTAGTATTTTTGCACAAGTGAACATAACAAATCCTACAAGGTGATTGGTCAAATTTGACGTATTAATCTGTGATATTCACCTACAGGTGAATGTAACAAAATCGAAATTTTCAAAATGGCGGCTAGCCGTTTTGTTGAAGTTAGTGATAAAGAAAATGAAATGAATTCAGACCAGAAAAGCACAAAAAAGCTTGTGAAAAATACTAAAATAATTATTCGCCGAAGGCTCGGTGATTATCGCGGAATATTCACCTCGACTTCGTCTCGGCGAATATTCCCCGATAATCACCTCACCTTCGGTGAATAATTGTTAAATATTAAGTCTCGACTTCAATATTAGGCTCGATCTTCGCAGGGCCGTAGCAACCGGGGGGGCTGGGGGGCTGCAGCCCCCCCAATAATTTGCTAATAATCATTCTTTTTTCAAAATCATGCAAACTTTATCATTTAATCTGTGACAAACTGCAAAGAATGAAGATATTACTCATACTCCAGATCGTTCCTCGCGTAGAAATTTTAGCTGAATTTCTGTCGCGCATTTTCAAGAAAATCCCACAAAATCTGCGCATTTTTGATGAACTAATGATTTATTTTGTCTTTTGCGTGTTGGGTCTTGCGAAAGAAAACTCTGAAAATGCCATTTCAGACCATCTAGAGACTCCAGATTTTCGCAATTTTCTCAAATGTTCTGCCTTCATTTCCGCGCAACTGCCATTTACGACGAAAATTCCCGCCGCGCATTTATAATACTACAGTCTGGCCCATACTTTCCTGTAAATTTCGACATACTAAAACGCTGTTTTCTAACTATCAGAATTCTGTTAAATCTTCCCCCAAAGTCCAGGAAATGGCATTTTAGAGACTCTAAATTTAAAAATTTCCTCGGGCCTTCGGCCCTCGCTTTCAGCCCCCCCAATCGAAAAGAGCTTCCTACGGCCCTGCTTCGGTCTCGCCCATAGATATCTTATATACACTAGATAGCGCATCTCTTTTAGTAAAATTGAAGCCAACAATATTCCAGCGGTTACCCCCATTTGAATAGATGGCGGCCATGTTGGTCGTTCCCACTTGCTAATAAACGCTTAAAAACAACAATAATTTTCATCATTTGAATATTTTAAAAACGAATTTGGAATAGGGTTAACTTAATGTTTAAGTTCCCTGTTTAAGAAGTAGAAAACATACGAATCTTCTAATTTCATGGGAACGACCTGAGACTGCAATCACGGCTTCAATTTTTGAACTTCAGAATAATTAGATGCACTATCTAGTGTATATAAGATATCTATGGTCTCGCCCAATACTGCAGTCTCGACTTAATATTTTGCCATTTTGGGCTCAGAAGAATCCAATAAGATATATTTATAATATTTAACAGTTATTCTACGAACTCGAGTCGAATATGAGCTGATAGCCGATGAGGCGCGCAGCGCCGAATCGGCTATCGCTCATATTCGACGAGAGTGAGTGGAATAACTGTTTTATTATATACACAAGGTCTGAATCACAGACTTTGCTTTTCGAATATTTTCAATATTTTTCTATTTTGTTTATGTTTTTATCTTCGCTCTTTCGGCCGATTATTTTTTCAAAAATAGTTTTTAACCATTTTAAATATTAAAAATTTATTTGCTAACCTGAAAACAATTGTTTGGGAGTTTTTTCATTGTGTTTCTAATCCTGTGAAGGCTATAAAAAGCGACAACTTGCCGTTTTCTCGTTTGCAAAACATCGTAAATTCAGTTTGGCCGCCATTTTGTTTTTCTCTACTAGCAGGATATGAGCTAATATCCTGCTAGTAGAGAACCAATCAGAATGCAGAATACCTCATATCCAGACCTTGTGTTATAATAAACTGTAATATCCTGCAAGTATAGAGAGCCAATCAGAATGCAGAATAGCTTATATTCAGTAGTTGTCCGATATAATATCGGGAGGTTTAGTTTCGAATACGAGTACGAGATATTTCCCGCCAACTTTTGGCAAATTGCAATTGTATAGTCGACGGGCTCGACCTGCTGTTTGAGTATGAGATCTCGTAGTCGGATAATGAGTTTTATTTGGGAATTTATTTGTTTGTTGCTGTCTTTACCAACTGAATGAGTTTTTAAAAGCGAGAGTATTTTAAGTTATATTTGTTTTAGACGCTTTGCTTTTCAACTCTTTCTCGACAACCGGTTTCGTATTACATTTCGATACAATTTTTCTAATATAAATATATCGGCGAGTATTTACCCCCCTATTAAATAAATGCCACCATTGAAATCCTCACAATATAACCTTTCGAACGGGGGGTCAAGTGCCGTCAAAACATTACACAGACCGAAACAATCATATATTTATACTCACGGCTTCGCCAAACATTCAAACGGGAAAAAGAGAAAAAGTTGAATATATTCTAAAATTTGGCGTCATTGCTCAACGTCTTTGCGTACGTGGAAATGACTGCGGCTTTGTGGCTGTTGCTTTGGGGTTACAGTGTTTGAGATATGGAGCTTGATTTCTTTTCCTTTAACCTGGCCAATGCCGTCAAACAGATGAGGGAAGGCATGGAGGATGGTTTGACCAGACATGGTGGAATTAACGTTAAGGGTTAATAGGTTGAGTTGTTGGGCGGTAGTGCAACTGAGAAGATTGCCACTGTTGCCTTTTGTGACGTGGAACGTAGCATTAACGGTTGTGGACTTATAACGAACAGAGGTGGACCAACTTCCGAGTAGAGGTAAAGGAGTGGTGGAGCCATAGGAGTATATTTTGGTGGTGGGAGGGTTTAACATGGCAGAGAGTCGCGTGTTATGGGTGATGGAATTGTAGGTCGTTTCATCAAGCAGGTTTGCAGAAGCACCAGAATCGACAAGTACAAAGATGGGCTGGCCATCAATGTTAACGATGCAAGATGGAGAGTGGCGGAGGGGCGCACTGAATGGCCAGGAGGTGTTGAGGACTGTCTGCTCGGAGTGAATAACAAAAGTATAGGCAGGGTCTTGCTCAGGATCATCAGCTATTTGTTGGACAAAACGAGGGCGCTGCTGGCGTCTTGAGCGACAAACTTTGGCAAAATGTCCATTTTTGCCACAAGAACGACACGTTTTCCCGTTGGCAGGGTAGGAAATAGCATGAGGAAACGGTCCGCCGCAATTTCGACAGAGGGAATGAGTGTGTGTTCGTTGATTGTTGGGAGTGTGGGGCGGATCATGTTGATCCGGGTGGACAGGATATGGTTTGCTACGTGAGGGAAGGGCATTGACGCTTTGGTCAGTACTGGTAGGTTGAATGTCTCTGGCTTGTCGATCTGTGATCTCAGCTACACGACCGGCTTCGAGAAGGGCTGTAAGACTGAGGTCCTCGCGAAGGGCACGTAGTCTAAGCTTGTGAGAGGTACAGCTGAAGACAATTTGTGTGCGAATTTCTTTGTCAACGTCAGCAAAACCGCAGTGTTTGGCAAGCTGTCTAAGCCGGGTATGATACGAAGCTAGGTTTTCATTCGAGCGCTGTTTCGCCTGATGAAATTGATATTCCCCGTAGACCATGTTGACTTTCGGAACGAAATACGTGTTTAAACATTCTACGGCTTTTTTATAATCTTTGTCTTCACCCGTGTCGGGTAGTGTTTCAAAAATATCGTCAACATCTGGGCCAGCGTAGTGTAATAACAACGCTCGTTTCTGGGTAGCATAGATTATATTCATACCAACAATTAAGCGTTCTTAAAGGGTTTAAAATACAATGTTTTTGTACAGTCGTTCTGTATTTTATGTTTGTAAAAACCTTTGTACTTTTATACCTTTGGTGATGTTCCAGGACTCTGAAACAAAGTTCGACTTGATGTTGAATTCTTCAAACGAGAAATTCTGTGTCTCTTATTAATTAATAGGTTTCCTTGGGGTATCACCTTTAGACGTATATACCCTCGTATATACTCGCTTTTAATATGGCAGTATCATTTCATTCGTCAACAATGACAACATCGCTACTATCTGCATGATTTCATGTCCGAATTCTATAACAAAATGACAAAAATACAGTCAATACAGTAAACTAACATTCTGACCTTAATTTTAAAGGTAACATTACACTCAAAATATGTATTAAACAACTACATGCGTATGTTTCAAAGATATCATAGAAAATAGTTTCCTTCGCGCCATAAGGATCAACACCCGGTCTATTCCCGCCATCGGCATTAAAATATAGCAAAAATACCCCATTTTCAAACCGCGATTGCTTGTCGATTTGGAGGAGCGATTTAGCGTTTTAAAGAACCAACAGAAAGAGCAAGTCTTCCTGAATTTGATGAGGTGTTTTTTTTTACTTTTCTCATTAAAAAAGGTAGTTCGCTCCTGCGTTATTTCAAAGCCATTTTTTTGGCGTGTCCATTGACCAGAAACAACTCAGGGGCGGATCTAGGGGTTGTCAAATAAGTCGCGCGACTGACGTAAAAATTGCCCAGATAAATACTAGTACTGATTCATAAAATTGTCCAGTTCTCCAGTTGTAATCCTTCCTGCAGTGATAGCAAATGTAATTAATATTCACAATAGTCCAGTTATCAAGTTTCATTCAGCGGTTGTAAGTTCAGTGGCCTTGACTTACTTGAGGCAGGTTCTAGCCATTTCATTGGTCGAGAATGGTTTTGCCTCATCTTCGTGGGGGTCTGCCTTATTTACGTCATCTATGAGATATCTGATTGGCTGATTGAAGGAGAATCCTCCTCTCTCATTGGTTCAACTTTTTTGCCTCATCTTCGTGGGGGTCTGCCTTATTGCGCAATATTTGAAGTTCTGATTGGTCGAAAAAGACCAAATTCGCTTCTCTCATTGGCTCATATTTTTTTGCCTCATCTGACTCATTCGGAAAGTTTATTCACCGCGAAGATTAAATTGACGTACGAGTACGACGACAATGTAAAATGTATATAAAAATACTCAGTGGTTCCCGCAATATAAAGTTTATACGAGATTGTCCAGTCTAGAAATGGTCACAGATCTTTTAAAGGATATCAATACTTCAATACAAGATCGATATATCGAAGAGCTTTTAGCCGCTATTCATACCAAGTTTATCCACAGCTATATCACCAGAACCAGTCTCGCTAGAGATTTCAATTCGGTGCTCGTCCACCACAATAGAAATGCACAGCGATAAGGTTAGGAGATTTATAATATATTTATATTTTAGTTCATAGTCTGGTAGGCCTACTAAGTAAGCTTTAAAACCTGCTTAACGTGTGCTTATTGACGGCGGTAATAAGACATAAAAAACGGTTTGGCTGCTTAAATAAACTGTGTATAACCATAGTTAAAGCTATAAAGTATCGGGCAATATTTAATTGATGTATTACTAGCGACAGAATCTGGAAATTTTGGGATTGCATGGTCGGGTGTTATGCTGTGTTGTAATACGATATCTAGAAGTAAGCGGATTTTGTGATTGTTCGTATGAAATCTTGTTGAGAATTGCCCCCGAGATAATCCTTAACACAATAGTTTCCTATCCTAATTTCGCAAAATCTCTCACTAAAAAACCTCCCATTATACAATTGCAACAACCAGTGTATTCTGGAATTTTCTGAAAGGATATATGTGCAAAATACTCTTTGTATTCAAGCGCTTTAGTGTAGAAAGTTTCGTATGAATACGGCGAGTAGAAATATTTATTTTGAATTTTTCAAGGTATCGGGTTTTACTCGCACGCGCTTGTATTACGTAATACTTGGCCAATAAGGAGCTCCCTTTAGCCGGGATGACGTCAAACCCACGCGTATGGGTGCACTTTGACCTGTAGAATCCATTTCTGGCATTTCCAGAGTCACGCGATACAAACTACGCATTGTTTTGACGGTTTTTCGTTGTATTTCCGGTTGGGATTAACGCAAATTCTGGGCAGAAATGCAAAATTCGGCAAGAAAACTCGTATTTTAAAGATAGAAGCTTGAAAATAACAGTATACATGTTATTTTTAACTGCTTCATTCAGCAAGACTACCAGAATGAGCATACGTCTCAAGGGGACGAAGTTATGTTCGGCGAAAGGTATGTCTATGTTTATAATTTGTTAGTAATATTGTGTAATTTGATCAAATACCAAGCTCGCTTGACTTTCAAAGCTCATAAGTCGCTACAATTTAGCCACTGACTAAAACTATCGTTATAAATTAGTGTATATTTTTATACTGAATCGAATGGTAGTATTTTCATTTACATAGCGTGCACTGAACCAAAGATATGAACGAATTACATCCGTAGAACGTGCACGCACGCACTTGCGTGCTATATTAATGTGATATTAAGAAATAACTATTATATACAAGCATAAGGTAATTAGTTTGAGATGCAATAGGATACTGTATCTAAGGACACTACATCCCTCCCCTTCTTTATAAAATGTTTTTTCTTTTAAATCTAAAATATTAGTTAACGATTATCAGTTCGTAGTTGTCAATAAACCAAAATGGTGCCACGTTTCAAAATGTATATATTGTTGCGTTTGCACAACCATAGCGTTCCGGCTGTCTTGGTTGTCGAGAGGATCTCCTCAGTGGTGGCGAAGGCGGTTGTGAAGGTTGGGTGGTTGTTTTAGGTGGGTTGTCTTCGTCGTCGGAGGTTTCGATATGAACAGGGAGATGGGGGTATTTTCTTAAAGAAGGAGGAATTGCGCGTTACTGTTCTGAGCTTGTTTCTTGCGGTGATCATCGAGTTCTTAACTGCTACAACGCGGAAGGGCTCAATTTCGGTTGTCGTAGGAGGACAGTGTCACCGAGGGTGATGTTGTTTGGCTTGGCACGATTTAATTTGTCGCTGTATGATTTCATGGTTGATTTGTTCTTTTCGTCTCGACTACGTATCTCCTCATTTTTTTCGGAGTTGCTTGGTGTTGATGGGGAATCTGGAAGGCGAGTTTTTAGCTTTCGGTTAGTTAGTGCTTCGCTAGGGGATACGGAGATGGTGCTATGTGGTGTGGCACGATACTGTCGAAGGAAGGTATACATGGCTTGTTTCCAGTTCCGACCTTCAACTGTGGCAGCTCGAATTGCTTTCTCAATAGTTTTCATGAAGCGTTCAGCTTGGCCGTTGGCTCTTGGCCAGTATGGGGTTATCTTACGGTGCTTAAAACCGAAGTGGTTGGCAAAGTTCTCAAACTCTTCACCATTAAATGGAGGGCCATTATCTGACTTGAGAATCTCAGGGATGCCTTGTCTGGGGAATATGGCATCAAGCTTTGGAATTGCGGCTTTCGCGGATGTTGTGGTGAGAATTTCGACTTCCGAGTATCGACTGTATTCATCAATCACGACTATCAGGTATTCGCCTGTGGGAAATGGTCCAACGAAATCAACTGCTACATTGGTCCAAGCTTTCTCTGGGAGCGGGGAGGGTTTCAATGGTTCTGGAGGTGAAGACGTTCCTTAGGTAGAGGCTTGACAGGGCAAACACATCTTGACGTTGGCTTCAACCATTTTGTCAATGTCTGGAAACCAGACTTTTTCGCGTAGGAGTTGCTTTGTTTTAACAATGCCTTGATGGCCAAGGTGGGCTAACTCGATGGCTCGATTGTGCAGGGACTGTGGGAGAACAATACGGTTTCCACGGAGGATAACTACGTCACAGACCATCAATTCGTCTTGGAAACGGCGGTAGCGGTCGACAGTTGGATCGTTCCAGTTGTTGAGGAGAGGGTCCAGCTTGGTTTCAAGTTTGACTTCTTCACGAGTCATGGCTTTGGGAATGGCATTCGAGCAAACATAATTTGCGTAAAGTTCAGCTAAGTTCTCAGTTTCGTTTATGAAATTCACTGGTTTGGGATGGCGGCTCATGAAGTCAGCAGGGTTGTCTTTCCCAGGGCGATATTGTAACTGACAATTATAAGGCATGAGGCGGAGTTCCCATCGATCCATGCGCGGTGTTGCAGGTTTCTGGGTCTTGAAGATGCCGAGAAGAGCCTTATGATCCGTGATGATCTGAAAATGTGAACCGTAGATGTAAAGATGAAAGTGTTCAACTCCCCAAACGACGGCTAACATTTCGCGTTCCGTCTGCGAGTAACGACTTTCGACGTCAGATAAAGCGCGACTGGCGTAGCTGATGACTTTTTCAGCTTGAACGAGAAGGGCAGCGAGACCGACAGGGCTGGCATCAACGATGATTTCGGTTGGCTTGTTTTGATCAAAGTAGGGCATTACGTTCTGTCCCGTTAGCGCTGCTTTCAGGTTGTTGAGGGACGTTTGTTCGTCGGTCGTCCATTTCCACTCGGCGTCAGTTCGAGTGAGAGCACGTAGTGGAGCAGTGATGGTAGAGTAGTCGGGGATAAATCGAGAGATGTATTGGGACAAACCAAGTAGAGACTTAACTTCACTGACGTTTTGAGGAGCGCGGGCTTGTTGGATGGAGTCGATTTTCGCAGGATCGGCTTGGACTCCTTTGGCGCTGAAGATATGACCATAGAAACACACTTGGGACTGAGAAAAGTGGCATTTGTTCTTGTTTAAGCGCACGTTGTAATCCGAGAGGCGTTGAAGGACAGCTTGGAGGATAAGATCATGTTCGAGTTGGTCTTTTCCGTACACAATAATATCATCAGGGATATTCTTGCATCCAGGTAGTCCAGCAAGCAGTTCAGCGATGGCGTTCTGGAATATCTCGGATGCAGCGTTGATACCAAACATCAGGCGCTTGTATCGACGTAGCCCAACGTGGGTGCTAAAGGTGGTGATGTGACGACTTTCTGGGCCTAGGGTTAGCTGATGGTAACCGGAAGCAAGATCAAGGGTGCTAAAAACGGCCGCCCTGTTCAAGTCAGCGATGAGGTCATCTAAGGTTGGCACGAGGTGCTTTTCTCTTCCGATTGCCTTGTTGGCTTCACGCATGTCGACACATATACGTATTTCACCTGATGTCTTGGGTACCACCACAATGGGACTTACCCATGGCGTTGGCCCGTCAACGGCTTCAATGATGTCGAGCTGTTCGAGGCGTTTGTGATTTGAAACACGTCCATCTGGTGATTTGGTGATTTGAAACACGTCCATCAGGTTCCATGCATGTAGCTTTGGGATTTGTGAGCAAAAATTAAAAGTTAAACTACCTACGTTTTTAATACTTTCTGTGCAACTAATAACCACATTCACAAATGTATTCTCCAGCAAAGAAACGTTTCTTTACGGATTGTTAATCCGCATTTGAAGGCATGCTTATGCCTTCAAAGGTCAGAGGTCTTGCACATGCAGAATAGCAGACACTACTGTCATTGACATCCTTTGTCACAAAATTATGATGGCATATTGGACAGCTATGTTGGATAAGGCACTTCCTTAATAAATAGCTTGACACATAAGTTCATGCAGACTAAGTTTTGTTCAATTTCATTTGTTTTGTAGTCGGTATCTTCAACTGCTTGGATTAGTGGTGGGCTTGTCTGATCATTTCCTGTAGATAAATCAGATTGGCTAGGGTGAAATGCAATCAAATAGGCATCAGAATCTTCACCACAGCTGCCAATTGAAAGTGGTATCAAAATATTATCTACAAATAATATGCAAAATGCTCTGGTGAACTGGATGGGACTAATGGGTTGTCACAATCCCCCCCCCCCTGCCTAATGAGGCCAAAGAAGTTCTCCAGAGGATCTTGGTTGAGACATCTTGTCATGAGAAACTCCAGGGAATGATGTTGGCTAAGGTCTTGAAATGTAAATACTACAGTGTAATTACTACTGACAGTGTAAATACTACTGACAGTGTAAATGCTACAGTGAAAGTAAATACAACAGTGTAATTGGGGTTTAAAAATACAAAGTTTATTTTAATAAATGTTGTTTATTTTATTTCACATTTATATACATTTAAGAACTTAAATTATTCAAAAACTAAAGAAATTAAATATGTGTTCAATGTCAATGAATATTGCTATATTCTAAATTTTTTATTTCAAAATAGGAAATAACTGTTTCCTTTATAGTTGACCCCACATGCTGTCATGAAAATTAATACTAAATAAAAAAAGTAGCCAATGATCCATGTTTCCTCTTACAGTCTTTGCTTTATATGAAATGTTAAATACTATAAATAATTGCATTGTTCCTTTTATTGATAAAGAGTTTCCCATTAAAAGAGAAAGTATTCCCAATTAATACTTTGCCTGTTAAAGTGTGCTCACCCCTTGACGAGTAAAATCGTCTGGCGTTAGACAGAGTAAAATAATAAAGTAGGGTGCATCAGGGCACATGCAATGCAACTCAATGGGTTAACTGGATCGCCCGGTGTTAGACAGAATAATAAAGTTGGGTTAACATGTAAAATTGTCTAGCTTTACAGTACATCTTCCAAGGGGGGCTGGATTTGGGGAGCAGGCCTACCACTTTGGGGAGGGCTGCTTTTTTGAACCTCAATTAAACTATTACAGTAATCTGACGGCCTGTTTATATGGTCTCCGGGTACTAGGGAAATCCTACCCCCCGAGCCACCCTGGCAAGGCAAAACTATATTCATATCCTATTATAGCAACTGCCATGCAAGTGTTTGCATGGAAAGTTTTGAACTTGTCTTGCCTAGTGAGATGATCCAGGTAGTAAGGTCACTCCGTCAGGGGGTACAGCATCTCTATTACTCAAGATTAATTATATAAACATTGCCTGAGGCTATGTAAAATTGGTAGGCATTCCAATATAAGATCAAATAGTCTCAGGTTTTCCCCAATCAGGTGAACAAATTAACATAGTTGTAAGATTCTGCATCTGATTCATTGTAATGAACAATGTAGTTCAACACGAATGATTGGCAATCTAGAAAAGCAAAATAAAAAATAAAGTAAATAAACAGATTAGATTATTAAACATTTACAGACTTGGCATGTTTAAGAAATTATTGACCTTTGAGAGCCAAAAAAAAGGTTGTCACTGCACAATAACCAATGCACTAATCTAGGGGAATCACTATAAAGTATAATTTGACCAATCCCCCACCATTGGGTCAACATATAAGTTAAATAAAGTCTATATGAGTACTTTAGAGTACTGTGGCTCCATGTCCAAGTCCATCAGTCCATGTTGAATGTTGATGTTCATATTTTTCGTATCTGAATGCTGTTTATGCAATGTTTAAATTAACGACAACCCTTTCATACAACATTGCACTTCACAAAAATATATTGATAATTTCATATATATGAGCTAGAGAAAAAAAACTCGCATATAAAGTTGCCAAGTTCCAGCTGGAGTTCAGGTCTACAGAATCGAATCTTCGGATTCAGATATTGCCAGAAATTCTCACTCCTTTGGGTGTCTTTTCTCATTTTCGCCGTTAAAAATGGTATTCGTTCAATTCCCTTTCGCTAAGAAGACGCAGTGTGCCATTTATTTGCAAAATTCGTGCAGAAAATGAAGATTGATCGGTTACTGCGCTTAAAATCGCCGTTTTACTGCCAAAATTTTGCATTTCCCTATCTTTTTCCTGATAAAAAATGTGTATGACACTTGCCAGAGGGTCGCGCATGCGCAGTAAAAAAGTGGGGACATGATTTGCCTCGAGTTCCGCCTCTGTATATCTGTACTCTGTGGTATGGTAAAACCAACAATCAACTTGTTCATATTAATATGTATATATTTGTCGCTACAAGAAATAAAACAAACGTTTGTAT